>OX451735.1:1206621390-1206893890 GCA_948472305.1 Vicia faba
TTTGACGTTGTTGTTGTTGTTTATGTGACATTGTTGTTGTTGTTGTTGTTTATTTGACATTGTTGACATTGTTGTTGTTGTTGTTTATTTGACGATGTTGTTGTTGTTGTTGTTTATTTGACGTTGTTGTTGTCGTTTATGTGACATTGTTGTTGTTGTTGTTGTTTATTTGACATTATTGTTGTTGTTGCTGACGTTGTTGTTGTTGTTTATTTGACGGTGTTATTGTTGTTGTTTATTTGACGTTATTTTTTTTGTTGTTTTTTTAAAGGTGTTGTTGTTGTTGTTTATTTGACGTTGTTGTTGTTGTTGTTTATTTGACGTTGTTGTTGTTGTTGACGTTGTTGTTGTTGTTGTTGTTTATTTGACGTTGCTGTTGTTGACGTTGTTGTTGTTGTTATTGTTTATTTGACGTTGTTGTTTTTGACGTTGTTATTGTTGTTATTGTTTATTTGACGTTGTTGTTGTTGTTTATTTTACGTAGTTGTTGTTGACGTTGTTGTTATTGTTGTTGTTTATTTGACGTTTTTGTTGTTGTTGATGTTGTTGTTGTTTTTGTTGTTGTTTATTTGATGTGGTTGTTCTTGTTTATTTGACGTGGTTGTTGTTGTTGTTTATTTGACGTTGTTGTCATTATTGTTGTTATTGTTGTTTTTGTTGTTGTTCATTTGACGTTGTTCTTGTTGTTGTTGTTTATTTGACGTTGTTGTTGTTATTAATTTGACGTTGTTGTTGTTGTTATTGTTGTTGTTTATTTGACATTGTTGTTGTTGTTGTTGTTGTTTATTTGACGTTGTTGTTATTGTTGTTTATTTGACGTTGTTGTTATTGTTGTTGTTTATTTGACGTAGTTGTTGCTGTTGATGTTGTTGTTGTTGTTGTTGTTTATTTGATGTTGTTGTTGTTGTTTATTTGACGTTGTTGTTGTTGTTGTTTATTTGACGTTGTAGTTGTTGACGTTGTTGTTGTTATTGTTTATTTGACGTATTTGTTGTTGTATATTTGACGTTGTTGTTGTTTATTTGAAGTTGTTGTTGTTGTTGTTGTTGTTGTTATTGTTGTTATTGTTGTTGTTTATTTGACGTTGTTATTGTTGTTTATTTGACGTTGTTGTTGTTGTTTATTTAACGTTGTTGTTGTTGTTGTTTATTTGACGTTGTTGTTGTTATTTAATTGACATTGTTGTTGTTATTTATTTAACATTGTTGTTGTTGTTGTTGTTGTATATTTGACGTTGTTGTTTATTTGACGTTGTTGTTGTTGACGTTGTTGTTGTTGTTATTGTTGTTGTTGTTGTTTATTTGACGTTGTTATTGTTGTTGTTGTTGTTTATTTGACGTTGTTGTTGTTGTTTATTTGACGTTGTTGTTGTTGTTGTTTATTTGACGTTATTTTTGTTGTTGTTTATTTGACTGTGTTGTTGTTGTTTATTTGACGTTATTTTTGTTGTTGTTTATTTGACGGTGTTGTTGTTGTTGTTGCTTATTTGACGTTGTTGTTGTTGACGTTGTTGTTGTTATTGTTTATTTGACGTATTTGTTGTTGTATATTTGACGTTGTTGTTGTTGTTGCTTATTTGACGTTGTTGTTGTTTATTTGACGTTGTTGTTGTTGACGTTGTTGTTGTTATTGTTTATTTGACGTATTTGTTGTTGTATATTTGACGTTGTTGTTGTTTATTTGATGTTGTTGTTGATGTTTATTTGACGTTGTTGTTGTTATTTATTTGACGTTGTTGCTGTTGTTGTTTATTTGACATTGTTGTTGTTGTTGTTGTATATTTGACGTTGTTGTTGTTGTTGTTTATTTGACGTTGTTGTTGTTGACGTTGTTGTTGTTGTTATTGTTGTTGTTGTTGTTGTTTATTTGACGTTGTTATTGTTGTTGTTGTTGTTTATTTGACGATGTTGTTGTTGTTGTTGTTTATTTGACGTTGTTGTTGTTGTTGTTGTTTATTTGACATTGTTGTTGTTGTGGTTTATTTGACGTTGTTGTTGTTGTTGTTCATCTGACGTTGTTGTTGTTGTTTATTTAACGTTACTGTTATTGTCAACGTTGTTGTTGTTGTTGTTATTTATTTGACGTTATTGTTGTTGTTGTTGTTGTTTATTTGACGTTGTTGTTGTTGTTTATTTGACGTTGTTGTTGTTGTTGTTGTTGTTATTTAATTGACGTTGTTGTTGTTGTTATTGTTTATTTGACGTTGTTGTTGTTTATTTGACGTTATTGTTGTTGACGTTGTTGTTGTTATTGTTTATTTTGACGTATTTGTTGTTGTATATTTGACGTTATTGTTGTTTATTTGACGTTGTTGTTGTTGTTGTTTTTGGTTTTATTGTTGTTATTGTTGTTGTTGTTGTTTATCTGACGTTGTTGTTGTTTATTTGACGTGGTTGTTGTTGTTGTTTATTTAACGTTGTTGTTGTTGTTGTTTATTTGACGTTGTTGTTGTTATTTATTTGACGTTGTTGTTGTTGTTTATTTGACATTGTTGTTGTTGTTGTTGTATATTTGACGTTGTTGTTGTTGTTGTTGTTGTTTATTTGACGTTGTTGTTGTTGACGTTGTTGTTGTTATTGTTGTTGTTGTTGTTGTTTTTTATTTGACGTTGTTGTTGTTGTTGTTCATTTGACGTTGTTGTTGTTGTTGTTTATTTGACGTTGTTGTTGTTGTTGACGTTGTTGTTGTTGTTGTTGTTTATTTGACGTTGCTGTTGTTGACGTTGTTGTTATTGTTATTGTTTATTTGACGTTGTTGTTTTTGACGTTGTTATTGTTGTTATTGTTTATTTGACGTTGTTGTTGTGGTTGTTGTTTATTTTACGTAGTTGTTGTTGACGTTGTTGTTATTGTTGTTGTTTATTTGACGTTTTTGTTGTTGTTGATGTTGTTGTTGTTTTTGTTGTTGTTTATTTGATGTGGTTGTTCTTGTTTATTTGACGTGGTTGTTGTTGTTGTTTATTTGACGTTGTTGTCATTATTGTTGTTATTGTTGTTTTTGTTGTTGTTCATTTGACGTTGTTCTTGTTGTTGTTGTTTATTTGACGTTGTTGTTGTTATTAATTTGACGTTGTTGTTGTTGTTGTTGTTGTTTATTTGACATTGTTGTTGTTGTTGTTGTTGTTGTTTATTTGACGTTGTTGTTATTGTTGTTTATTTGACGTTGTTGTTATTGTTGTTGTTTATTTGACGTAGTTGTTGTTGTTGATGTTGTTGTTGTTGTTGTTGTTGTTGTTTATTTGATGTTGTTGTTGTTGTTGTTGTTGTTGTTTATTTGATGTTGTTGTTGTTGTTGTTTATTTGACGTTGTTGTTGTTGTTGTTTATTTGACGTTGTAGTTGTTGACGTTGTTGTTGTTATTGTTTATTTGACGTATTTGTTGTTGTATATTTGACGTTGTTGTTGTTTATTTGAAGTTGTTGTTGTTGTTGTTGTTGTTGTTGTTGTTGCTATTGTTGTTATTGTTGTTGTTTATTTGACGTTGTTATTGTTGTTTATTTGACGTTGTTGTTGTTGTTTATTTAACGTTGTTGTTGTTGTTGTTTATTTGACGTTGTTGTTGTTATTTATTTGACATTGTTGTTGTTATTTATTTAACATTGTTGTTGTTGTTGTTGTTGTATATTTGACGTTGTTGTTTATTTGACGTTGTTGTTGTTGACGTTGTTGTTGTTGTTATTGTTGTTGTTGTTGTTTATTTGACGTTGTTATTGTTGTTGTTGTTGTTTATTTGACGTTGTTGTTGTTGTTTATTTGACGTTGTTGTTGTTGTTGTTTATTTGACGTTATTTTTGTTGTTGTTTATTTGACTGTGTTGTTGTTGTTTATTTGACATTATTTTTGTTGTTGTTTATTTGACGGTGTTGTTGTTGTTGTTGCTTATTTGACGTTGTTGTTGTTTATTTGACGTTGTTGTTGTTGACGTTGTTGTTGTTATTGTTTATTTGACGTATTTGTTGTTGTATATTTGACGTTGTTGTTGTTTATTTGATGTTGTTGTTGTTGTTTATTTGACGTTGTTGTTGTTATTTATTTGACGTTGTTGTTGTTGTTGTTTATTTGACATTGTTGTTGTTGTTGTTGTATATTTGACGTTGTTGTTGTTGTTGTTGTTTATTTGACGTTGTTGTTGTTGACGTTGTTGTTGTTGTTATTGTTGTTATTGTTGTTGTTTATTTGACGTTGTTATTGTTGTTGTTGTTGTTTATTTGACGATGTTGTTGTTGTTGTTGTTTATTTGACGTTGTTGTTGTTGTTGTTTATTTGACATTGTTGTTGTTGTGGTTTATTTGACGTTGTTGTTGTTGTTGTTCATCTGACGTTGTTGTTGTTGTTTATTTAACGTTACTGTTATTGTCAACGTTGTTGTTGTTGTTGTTATTTATTTGACGTTATTGTTGTTGTTGTTGTTGTTTATTTGACGTTGTTGTTGTTGTTTATTTGACGTTGTTGTTGTTGTTGTTGTTGTTGTTATTTAATTGACGTTGTTGTTGTTGTTGTTGTTGTTTATTTGACGTTGTTGTTGTTTATTTGACGTTGTTGTTGTTGACGTTGTTGTTGTTATTGTTTATTTTGACGTATTTGTTGTTGTATATTTGACGTTATTGTTGTTTATTTGACGTTGTTGTTGTTGTTGTTTTTGGTTTTATTGTTGTTATTGTTGTTGTTGTTGTTGTTTATCTGACGTTGTTGTTGTTTATTTGACGTGGTTGTTGTTGTTGTTTATTTAACGTTGTTGTTGTTGTTGTTGTTTATTTGACGTTGTTGTTGTTATTTATTTGACGTTGTTGTTGTTGTTTATTTGACATTGTTGTTGTTGTTGTTGTATATTTGACGTTGTTGTTGTTGTTGTTGTTTATTTGACGTTGTTGTTGTTGACGTTGTTGTTGTTATTGTTGTTGTTGTTGTTGTTTTTTATTTGACGTTGTTGTTGTTGTTGTTCATTTGACGTTGTTGTTGTTTATTTGACGTTGTTGTTGTTGTTGTTGTTGTTGTTTATTTGACGTTGTTATTGTTGTTGTTGTTTATTTCACGTTGTTGTTGTTGTAGTTGTTTGTTTGACGTTGATGTTGTTGTTGTTGTTTATTTGACGTTGTTGTTGTTGACGTTGTTGTTGTTGTTGTTGATGTTGTTGTTGTTATTCTTTATTTGACGTATTTGTAGTTGTATATTTGACGTTGCTGTTGTTTATTTGACGTTGTTGTTGTTGTTGTTATTGTTGTTATTGTTGTTTATTTGACGTTGTTGTTGTTTTTTATTAGACGTTGTTGTTGTTGTTGTTTATTTAACGTTGTTGTTGTTGTTGTTTATTTGACGTTGTTGTTGTTGTTGTTGTTGTTTATTTGACGTTGTTGTTGTTTATTTGACGTTGTTGTTGTTGTTGTTCATTTGACGTTGTTGTTATTGTTTTTTATTTGACGTTGTTGTTGTTGTTGTTTATTTGACGTTGTTGTTGTTTATTTGACGTTGTTGTTGTTGTTGTTCATTTGAAGTTGTTACTATTGTTGTTTATTTGATGTTGTTGTTGTTGTTGTTTATTTGACGTTGTTGTTGTTGTTGTTTATTTGACATTGTTGTTGTTGTTGTTGTTGTTTATTTGACGTTGTTGTTGTTGACGTTGTTGTTTATTTGACGTTGTTGTTGTTGTTTATTTGACGTTGTTGTTGTTGTTGTTTATTTGACGTTATTTTTGTTGTTGTTTATTTGACTGTGTTGTTGTTGTTTATTTGACGTTATTTTTGTTGTTGTTTATTTGACGGTGTTGTTGTTGTTGTTGCTTATTTGACGTTGTTGTTGTTGACGTTGTTGTTGTTATTGTTTATTTGACGTATTTGTTGTTGTATATTTGACGTTGTTGTTGTTGTTGCTTATTTGACGTTGTTGTTGTTTATTTGACGTTGTTGTTGTTGACGTTGTTGTTGTTATTGTTTATTTGACGTATTTGTTGTTGTATATTTGACGTTGTTGTTGTTTATTTGATGTTGTTGTTGATGTTTATTTGACGTTGTTGTTGTTATTTATTTGACGTTGTTGCTGTTGTTGTTTATTTGACATTGTTGTTGTTGTTGTTGTATATTTGACGTTGTTGTTGTTGTTGTTTATTTGACGTTGTTGTTGTTGACGTTGTTGTTGTTGTTATTGTTGTTGTTGTTGTTGTTTATTTGACGTTGTTATTGTTGTTGTTGTTGTTTATTTGACGATGTTGTTGTTGTTGTTGTTTATTTGACGTTGTTGTTGTTGTTGTTGTTTATTTGACATTGTTGTTGTTGTGGTTTATTTGACGTTGTTGTTGTTGTTGTTCATCTGACGTTGTTGTTGTTGTTTATTTAACGTTACTGTTATTGTCAACGTTGTTGTTGTTGTTGTTATTTATTTGACGTTATTGTTGTTGTTGTTGTTGTTTATTTGACGTTGTTGTTGTTGTTTATTTGACGTTGTTGTTGTTGTTGTTGTTGTTATTTAATTGACGTTGTTGTTGTTGTTATTGTTTATTTGACGTTGTTGTTGTTTATTTGACGTTATTGTTGTTGACGTTGTTGTTGTTATTGTTTATTTTGACGTATTTGTTGTTGTATATTTGACGTTATTGTTGTTTATTTGACGTTGTTGTTGTTGTTGTTTTTGGTTTTATTGTTGTTATTGTTGTTGTTGTTGTTTATCTGACGTTGTTGTTGTTTATTTGACGTGGTTGTTGTTGTTGTTTATTTAACGTTGTTGTTGTTGTTGTTTATTTGACGTTGTTGTTGTTATTTATTTGACGTTGTTGTTGTTGTTTATTTGACATTGTTGTTGTTGTTGTTGTATATTTGACGTTGTTGTTGTTGTTGTTGTTGTTTATTTGACGTTGTTGTTGTTGACGTTGTTGTTGTTATTGTTGTTGTTGTTGTTGTTTTTTATTTGACGTTGTTGTTGTTGTTGTTCATTTGACGTTGTTGTTGTTGTTGTTTATTTGACGTTGTTGTTGTTGTTGACGTTGTTGTTGTTGTTGTTGTTTATTTGACGTTGCTGTTGTTGACGTTGTTGTTATTGTTATTGTTTATTTGACGTTGTTGTTTTTGACGTTGTTATTGTTGTTATTGTTTATTTGACGTTGTTGTTGTGGTTGTTGTTTATTTTACGTAGTTGTTGTTGACGTTGTTGTTATTGTTGTTGTTTATTTGACGTTTTTGTTGTTGTTGATGTTGTTGTTGTTTTTGTTGTTGTTTATTTGATGTGGTTGTTCTTGTTTATTTGACGTGGTTGTTGTTGTTGTTTATTTGACGTTGTTGTCATTATTGTTGTTATTGTTGTTTTTGTTGTTGTTCATTTGACGTTGTTCTTGTTGTTGTTGTTTATTTGACGTTGTTGTTGTTATTAATTTGACGTTGTTGTTGTTGTTGTTGTTGTTTATTTGACATTGTTGTTGTTGTTGTTGTTGTTGTTTATTTGACGTTGTTGTTATTGTTGTTTATTTGACGTTGTTGTTATTGTTGTTGTTTATTTGACGTAGTTGTTGTTGTTGATGTTGTTGTTGTTGTTGTTGTTGTTTATTTGATGTTGTTGTTGTTGTTGTTGTTGTTTATTTGATGTTGTTGTTGTTGTTGTTTATTTGACGTTGTTGTTGTTGTTGTTTATTTGACGTTGTAGTTGTTGACGTTGTTGTTGTTATTGTTTATTTGACGTATTTGTTGTTGTATATTTGACGTTGTTGTTGTTTATTTGAAGTTGTTGTTGTTGTTGTTGTTGTTGTTGTTGTTGCTATTGTTGTTATTGTTGTTGTTTATTTGACGTTGTTATTGTTGTTTATTTGACGTTGTTGTTGTTGTTTATTTAACGTTGTTGTTGTTGTTGTTTATTTGACGTTGTTGTTGTTATTTATTTGACATTGTTGTTGTTATTTATTTAACATTGTTGTTGTTGTTGTTGTTGTATATTTGACGTTGTTGTTTATTTGACGTTGTTGTTGTTGACGTTGTTGTTGTTGTTATTGTTGTTGTTGTTGTTTATTTGACGTTGTTATTGTTGTTGTTGTTGTTTATTTGACGTTGTTGTTGTTGTTTATTTGACGTTGTTGTTGTTGTTGTTTATTTGACGTTATTTTTGTTGTTGTTTATTTGACTGTGTTGTTGTTGTTTATTTGACATTATTTTTGTTGTTGTTTATTTGACGGTGTTGTTGTTGTTGTTGCTTATTTGACGTTGTTGTTGTTTATTTGACGTTGTTGTTGTTGACGTTGTTGTTGTTATTGTTTATTTGACGTATTTGTTGTTGTATATTTGACGTTGTTGTTGTTTATTTGATGTTGTTGTTGTTGTTTATTTGACGTTGTTGTTGTTATTTATTTGACGTTGTTGTTGTTGTTGTTTATTTGACATTGTTGTTGTTGTTGTTGTATATTTGACGTTGTTGTTGTTGTTGTTGTTTATTTGACGTTGTTGTTGTTGACGTTGTTGTTGTTGTTATTGTTGTTATTGTTGTTGTTTATTTGACGTTGTTATTGTTGTTGTTGTTGTTTATTTGACGATGTTGTTGTTGTTGTTGTTTATTTGACGTTGTTGTTGTTGTTGTTTATTTGACATTGTTGTTGTTGTGGTTTATTTGACGTTGTTGTTGTTGTTGTTCATCTGACGTTGTTGTTGTTGTTTATTTAACGTTACTGTTATTGTCAACGTTGTTGTTGTTGTTGTTATTTATTTGACGTTATTGTTGTTGTTGTTGTTGTTTATTTGACGTTGTTGTTGTTGTTTATTTGACGTTGTTGTTGTTGTTGACGTTGTTGTTTATTTGATGTTGTTGTTGTTGTTGACGTTGTTGTTTATTTGACATTGTTGTTGTTTATTTGACGTTGTTCTTGTTGTTGACGTTGTTCTTGTTGTTGTTTATTTGATGTTGTTGTTGTTATTTAATTGACATTGTTGTTGTTGTTGACATTGTTGTTGTTGTTGTTATTTATTTGACATTGTTGTTGTTGACGTTGTTGTTGTTGTTGTTTATTTGACGTTGTTTTAGTATTGTTGTTTATTTGACATTGTTGTTGTTATTTATTTGACGTTGTTGTGGGTGACATTTATGTTGTTGTTGTTTATTTGACGTAGTTGTTGTTGTTGACGTTGTTGTTGTTGTTGTTTATTTGACGTTTTTGTTGTTGTTGATGTTGTTGTTGTTGTTGTTGACATTGTTGTTGTTGTTGTTGTTTATTTGACGTTTTTGTTGTTGTTGATGTTGCTGTTGTTTTTGTTGTTGTTTATTTGACGTTGTTGTTGTTGTTCTTTATTTGACGTTGTTGTTGTTGTTATTATTGTTGTTGTTGTTGTTTATTTGACGTTGTTGTTGTTGACGTTGTTGTTTATTTGACGTTGTTGTTGTTGTTTATATGACGTTGTTGTTGTTGACGTTGTTGTTTATTTGACGTTGTTGTTGTTGTTTATTTGACGTTGTTGTTGTTGTTCACGTTGTTGTTGTTGTTGTTTATTTGACGTTGTTTGTTATTTATTTGACATTGTTGTTGTTGTTGACATTGTTGTTGTTGTTGACATTGTTGTTGTTGTTGTTATTTATTTGACATTGTTGTTGTTGTTGACGTTGTTGTTGTTGTTGTTGTTTATTTGACGTTGTTTTAGTATTGTTGTTTATTTGACATTGTTGTTGTTATTTATTTGACGTTGTTGTGGGTGACATTGTTGTTGTTGTTGTTTATTTGATGTAGTTGTTGTTGTTGACGTTGTTGTTGTTGTTGTTGTTTATTTGACGTTTTTGTTGTTGTTGTTGTTGTTGACGTTGTTGTTGTTCTTTATTTGACGTTTTTGTTGTTGTTGATGTTGCTGTTGTTTTTGTTGTTGTTTATTTGACGTTGTTGTTTATGTTTATGTGACGTTGTTGTTGTTGTTGTTATTTATTTGACATTATTGTTGTTGTTGTTGACGTTGTTGTTGTTGTTGTTTATTTGACGTTGTTTTTGTATTGTTGTTTATTTGATGTTGTTGTTGTTGTTATTTATTTGACGTTGTTGTGGGTGACATTTTTGTTGTTGTTGTTTATTTGACGTTGTTGTTGTTGTTTATTTGACATAGTTATTGTTGTTGACGTTGTTGTTGTTGTTGTTTATTAGACGTTTTTGTTGTTGTTGTTGTTTATTTGACGTTGTTGTTGTTGTTGTTGTTTATTTGACATTGTTGTTGTTGTTCTTTATTTGACGTTGTTGTTGTTTATTTGACGTTGTTGTTGTTTATTTGACGTTGTTGTTGACGTTGTTGTTGTTGTTGTTTATTTGACGTAGTTGTTGTTGTTGACGTTGTTGTTGTTGTTGTTGTTGTTTATTTGACATTGTTGTTGTTATTGTTATTGTTTATTTGACGTTGTTGTTGTTGTTGTTTATTTGGCGTTGTTGTTGTTGTTGTTGACGTTGTTGTTATTGTTGACGTTGTTATTGTTGTTGTTTATTTGACGTTGTTGTTGTTGTTGACATAGTTGTTGTTGTTGTTTATTTGCCGTTGTTGTTGTTGTTCTTGACATTGTTGTTGTTGTTGTTTATTTGACGTTGTTATTGTTGTTTATTTGACATTGTTGTTTTTGTTGACGTTGTTGTTGTTGTTGTTTATTTGACATTATTGTTGTTGTTGACGTTGTTGTTGTTGTTTATTTGACGTTGTTGTTGTTGTTTATTTGACGTTGTTGTTGTTGTTGCTGTTGTTTTTTTGACGTTGTTATTGTTGTTTATTTGACGTTGTTGTTGTTTATTAGACGTTGTTGTTGTTGTTGACGTTGTTGTTGTTGTTGTTGTTGTTTATTTGACATTGTTGTTGTTATTTATTTGACATTGTTGTTGTTGTTGACGTTGTTGTTGTTGTTGTTGTTGTTGTTGTTTATTTGACATTGTTGTTGTTGTTGACGTTGTTGTTGTTGTTGTTTATTTGATGTTGTTTTAGTATTGTTGTTTATTTGACATTGTTGTTGTTATTTATTTGACGTTGTTGTGGGTGACATTGTTGTTGTTGTTTATTTGACGTTGTTGTTGTTGTTTATTTGACGTAGTTGTTGTTGTTGACGTTGTTGTTGTTGTTGTTTATTTGACGTTTTTGTTGTTGTTGTTGTTGTTGTTGTTTATTTGACGTTGTTGTTGTTATTGTTGTTGTTTATTTGACATTGTTTTTGTTGTTGTTTATTTGACGTTGTTATTGTTGTTGTTGTTGTTGTTTATTTGACGTTGTTGTTGTTTTTATTTATTTGACGTTGTTGTTGTTGTTATTGTTTATTTGACGTTGTTGTTGTTGTTGTTTATTTGACGTTGTTATTGTTGTTTATTTGATGTTGTTTTTGTTATTTGACGTTGTTGTTGTCGTTGTTGTATTTGTTGTTGTTGTTGTTGTTGTTGTTGTTGCTTATTTGACGTTGTTGTTATTGTTGTTGTTTATTTGACATTGTTGTTGTTGTTGTTTATTTGACGTTGTTATTGTTGTTTATTTGACGTTGTTGTTGTTGTTGTTGTTTAATTGATGTTGTTGTTGTTGTTGTTGTTGTTGTATTTGTTGTTGTTGTTGTTTATTTGACGTTGTTGTTGTTATTATTGTTTATTTGACATTATTGTTGTTGTTGTTGCTTATTTGACGTTGTTATTATTGTTGTTGTTGTTGTTTATTTGATGTTTTTGTTGTTGTTGACGTTGTTGTTGTTTATTTGACGTTGTTAATGTTGTTGATGTTGTTGTTGTTGTTTTTGTTGTTTATTTGACGTTGTTGTTGTTGTTATTGTTGTTGTTGTTGTTGTTGTTTATTTGACGTTGTTGTTGTTGTTGTTTATTTGATGATGTTGTTGTTGTTGTTATTTATTTGACGTTGTTGTTGTTGTTTATGTGACATTGTTGTTGTTGTTGTTGTTTATTTGACATTGTTGACATTGTTGTTGTTGTTGTTTATTTGACGATGTTGTTGTTGTTGTTGTTTATTTGACGTTGTTGTTGTCGTTTATGTGACATTGTTGTTGTTGTTGTTGTTTATTTGACATTATTGTTGTTGTTGCTGACGTTGTTGTTGTTGTTTATTTGACGGTGTTATTGTTGTTGTTTATTTGACGTTATTTTTTTTGTTGTTTTTTTAAAGGTGTTGTTGTTGTTGTTTATTTGACGTTGTTGTTGTTGTTGTTTATTTGACGTTGTTGTTGTTGTTGACGTTGTTGTTGTTGTTGTTGTTTATTTGACGTTGCTGTTGTTGACGTTGTTGTTGTTGTTATTGTTTATTTGACGTTGTTGTTTTTGACGTTGTTATTGTTGTTATTGTTTATTTGACGTTGTTGTTGTTGTTTATTTTACGTAGTTGTTGTTGACGTTGTTGTTATTGTTGTTGTTTATTTGACGTTTTTGTTGTTGTTGATGTTGTTGTTGTTTTTGTTGTTGTTTATTTGATGTGGTTGTTCTTGTTTATTTGACGTGGTTGTTGTTGTTGTTTATTTGACGTTGTTGTCATTATTGTTGTTATTGTTGTTTTTGTTGTTGTTCATTTGACGTTGTTCTTGTTGTTGTTGTTTATTTGACGTTGTTGTTGTTATTAATTTGACGTTGTTGTTGTTGTTGTTGTTGTTGTTGTTGTTTATTTGACATTGTTGTTGTTGTTGTTGTTGTTTATTTGACGTTGTTGTTATTGTTGTTTATTTGACGTTGTTGTTATTGTTGTTGTTTATTTGACGTAGTTGTTGCTGTTGATGTTGTTGTTGTTGTTGTTGTTTATTTGATGTTGTTGTTGTTGTTTATTTGACGTTGTTGTTGTTGTTGTTTATTTGACGTTGTAGTTGTTGACGTTGTTGTTGTTATTGTTTATTTGACGTATTTGTTGTTGTATATTTGACGTTGTTGTTGTTTATTTGAAGTTGTTGTTGTTGTTGTTGTTGTTGTTATTGTTGTTATTGTTGTTGTTTATTTGACGTTGTTATTGTTGTTTATTTGACGTTGTTGTTGTTGTTTATTTAACGTTGTTGTTGTTGTTGTTTATTTGACGTTGTTGTTGTTATTTAATTGACATTGTTGTTGTTATTTATTTAACATTGTTGTTGTTGTTGTTGTTGTATATTTGACGTTGTTGTTTATTTGACGTTGTTGTTGTTGACGTTGTTGTTGTTGTTATTGTTGTTGTTGTTGTTTATTTGACGTTGTTATTGTTGTTGTTGTTGTTTATTTGACGTTGTTGTTGTTGTTTATTTGACGTTGTTGTTGTTGTTGTTTATTTGACGTTATTTTTGTTGTTGTTTATTTGACTGTGTTGTTGTTGTTTATTTGACGTTATTTTTGTTGTTGTTTATTTGACGGTGTTGTTGTTGTTGTTGCTTATTTGACGTTGTTGTTGTTGACGTTGTTGTTGTTATTGTTTATTTGACGTATTTGTTGTTGTATATTTGACGTTGTTGTTGTTGTTGCTTATTTGACGTTGTTGTTGTTTATTTGACGTTGTTGTTGTTGACGTTGTTGTTGTTATTGTTTATTTGACGTATTTGTTGTTGTATATTTGACGTTGTTGTTGTTTATTTGATGTTGTTGTTGATGTTTATTTGACGTTGTTGTTGTTATTTATTTGACGTTGTTGCTGTTGTTGTTTATTTGACATTGTTGTTGTTGTTGTTGTATATTTGACGTTGTTGTTGTTGTTGTTTATTTGACGTTGTTGTTGTTGACGTTGTTGTTGTTGTTATTGTTGTTGTTGTTGTTGTTTATTTGACGTTGTTATTGTTGTTGTTGTTGTTTATTTGACGATGTTGTTGTTGTTGTTGTTTATTTGACGTTGTTGTTGTTGTTGTTGTTTATTTGACATTGTTGTTGTTGTGGTTTATTTGACGTTGTTGTTGTTGTTGTTCATCTGACGTTGTTGTTGTTGTTTATTTAACGTTACTGTTATTGTCAACGTTGTTGTTGTTGTTGTTATTTATTTGACGTTATTGTTGTTGTTGTTGTTGTTTATTTGACGTTGTTGTTGTTGTTTATTTGACGTTGTTGTTGTTGTTGTTATTGTTATTTAATTGACGTTGTTGTTGTTGTTATTGTTTATTTGACGTTGTTGTTGTTTATTTGACGTTATTGTTGTTGACGTTGTTGTTGTTATTGTTTATTTTGACGTATTTGTTGTTGTATATTTGACGTTATTGTTGTTTATTTGACGTTGTTGTTGTTGTTGTTTTTGGTTTTATTGTTGTTATTGTTGTTGTTGTTGTTTATCTGACGTTGTTGTTGTTTATTTGACGTGGTTGTTGTTGTTGTTTATTTAACGTTGTTGTTGTTGTTGTTTATTTGACGTTGTTGTTGTTATTTATTTGACGTTGTTGTTGTTGTTTATTTGACATTGTTGTTGTTGTTGTTGTATATTTGACGTTGTTGTTGTTGTTGTTGTTGTTTATTTGACGTTGTTGTTGTTGACGTTGTTGTTGTTATTGTTGTTGTTGTTGTTGTTTTTTATTTGACGTTGTTGTTGTTGTTGTTCATTTGACGTTGTTGTTGTTGTTGTTTATTTGACGTTGTTGTTGTTGTTGACGTTGTTGTTGTTGTTGTTGTTTATTTGACGTTGCTGTTGTTGACGTTGTTGTTATTGTTATTGTTTATTTGACGTTGTTGTTTTTGACGTTGTTATTGTTGTTATTGTTTATTTGACGTTGTTGTTGTGGTTGTTGTTTATTTTACGTAGTTGTTGTTGACGTTGTTGTTATTGTTGTTGTTTATTTGACGTTTTTGTTGTTGTTGATGTTGTTGTTGTTTTTGTTGTTGTTTATTTGATGTGGTTGTTCTTGTTTATTTGACGTGGTTGTTGTTGTTGTTTATTTGACGTTGTTGTCATTATTGTTGTTATTGTTGTTTTTGTTGTTGTTCATTTGACGTTGTTCTTGTTGTTGTTGTTTATTTGACGTTGTTGTTGTTATTAATTTGACGTTGTTGTTGTTGTTGTTGTTGTTTATTTGACATTGTTGTTGTTGTTGTTGTTGTTGTTTATTTGACGTTGTTGTTATTGTTGTTTATTTGACGTTGTTGTTATTGTTGTTGTTTATTTGACGTAGTTGTTGTTGTTGATGTTGTTGTTGTTGTTGTTGTTGTTGTTTATTTGATGTTGTTGTTGTTGTTGTTGTTGTTTATTTGATGTTGTTGTTGTTGTTGTTTATTTGACGTTGTTGTTGTTGTTGTTTATTTGACGTTGTAGTTGTTGACGTTGTTGTTGTTATTGTTTATTTGACGTATTTGTTGTTGTATATTTGACGTTGTTGTTGTTTATTTGAAGTTGTTGTTGTTGTTGTTGTTGTTGTTGTTGTTGCTATTGTTGTTATTGTTGTTGTTTATTTGACGTTGTTATTGTTGTTTATTTGACGTTGTTGTTGTTGTTTATTTAACGTTGTTGTTGTTGTTGTTTATTTGACGTTGTTGTTGTTATTTATTTGACATTGTTGTTGTTATTTATTTAACATTGTTGTTGTTGTTGTTGTTGTATATTTGACGTTGTTGTTTATTTGACGTTGTTGTTGTTGACGTTGTTGTTGTTGTTATTGTTGTTGTTGTTGTTTATTTGACGTTGTTATTGTTGTTGTTGTTGTTTATTTGACGTTGTTGTTGTTGTTTATTTGACGTTGTTGTTGTTGTTGTTTATTTGACGTTATTTTTGTTGTTGTTTATTTGACTGTGTTGTTGTTGTTTATTTGACATTATTTTTGTTGTTGTTTATTTGACGGTGTTGTTGTT
Source organism: Vicia faba (assembly GCA_948472305.1). NCBI lineage: Eukaryota > Viridiplantae > Streptophyta > Magnoliopsida > Fabales > Fabaceae > Vicia > Vicia faba. The sequence goes on from OX451735.1 coordinate 1,206,637,066, forward strand.
GTTGTTGCTTATTTGACGTTGTTGTTGTTTATTTGACGTTGTTGTTGTTGACGTTGTTGTTGTTATTGTTTATTTGACGTATTTGTTGTTGTATATTTGACGTTGTTGTTGTTTATTTGATGTTGTTGTTGTTGTTTATTTGACGTTGTTGTTGTTATTTATTTGACGTTGTTGTTGTTGTTGTTTATTTGACATTGTTGTTGTTGTTGTTGTATATTTGACGTTGTTGTTGTTGTTGTTTATTTGACGTTGTTGTTGTTGACGTTGTTGTTGTTGTTATTGTTGTTATTGTTGTTGTTTATTTGACGTTGTTATTGTTGTTGTTGTTGTTTATTTGACGATGTTGTTGTTGTTGTTGTTTATTTGACGTTGTTGTTGTTGTTGTTTATTTGACATTGTTGTTGTTGTGGTTTATTTGACGTTGTTGTTGTTGTTGTTCATCTGACGTTGTTGTTGTTGTTTATTTAACGTTACTGTTATTGTCAACGTTGTTGTTGTTGTTGTTATTTATTTGACGTTATTGTTGTTGTTGTTGTTGTTTATTTGACGTTGTTGTTGTTGTTTATTTGACGTTGTTGTTGTTGTTGTTGTTGTTATTTAATTGACGTTGTTGTTGTTGTTGTTGTTGTTTATTTGACGTTGTTGTTGTTTATTTGACGTTGTTGTTGTTGACGTTGTTGTTGTTATTGTTTATTTTGACGTATTTGTTGTTGTATATTTGACGTTATTGTTGTTTATTTGACGTTGTTGTTGTTGTTGTTTTTGGTTTTATTGTTGTTATTGTTGTTGTTGTTGTTGTTTATCTGACGTTGTTGTTGTTTATTTGACGTGGTTGTTGTTGTTGTTTATTTAACGTTGTTGTTGTTGTTGTTGTTTATTTGACGTTGTTGTTGTTATTTATTTGACGTTGTTGTTGTTGTTTATTTGACATTGTTGTTGTTGTTGTATATTTGACGTTGTTGTTGTTGTTGTTGTTTATTTGACGTTGTTGTTGTTGACGTTGTTGTTGTTATTGTTGTTGTTGTTGTTGTTTTTTATTTGACGTTGTTGTTGTTGTTGTTGTTCATTTGACGTTGTTGTTGTTTATTTGACGTTGTTGTTGTTGTTGTTGTTGTTTATTTGACGTTGTTATTGTTGTTGTTGTTTATTTCACGTTGTTGTTGTTGTAGTTGTTTGTTTGACGTTGATGTTGTTGTTGTTGTTTATTTGACGTTGTTGTTGTTGACGTTGTTGTTGTTGTTGTTGATGTTGTTGTTGTTATTCTTTATTTGACGTATTTGTAGTTGTATATTTGACGTTGCTGTTGTTTATTTGACGTTGTTGTTGTTGTTGTTATTGTTGTTATTGTTGTTTATTTGACGTTGTTGTTGTTTTTTATTAGACGTTGTTGTTGTTGTTGTTTATTTAACGTTGTTGTTGTTGTTGTTTATTTGACGTTGTTGTTGTTGTTGTTGTTGTTGTTTATTTGACGTTGTTGTTGTTTATTTGACGTTGTTGTTGTTGTTGTTCATTTGACGTTGTTGTTATTGTTTTTTATTTGACGTTGTTGTTGTTGTTGTTTATTTGACGTTGTTGTTGTTTATTTGACGTTGTTGTTGTTGTTGTTCATTTGAAGTTGTTACTATTGTTGTTTATTTGATGTTGTTGTTGTTGTTGTTTATTTGACGTTGTTGTTGTTGTTGTTTATTTGACATTGTTGTTGTTGTTGTTGTTGTTTATTTGACGTTGTTGTTGTTGACGTTGTTGTTTATTTGACGTTGTTGTTGTTGTTTATTTGACGTTGTTGTTGTTGTTGTTTATTTGACGTTATTTTTGTTGTTGTTTATTTGACTGTGTTGTTGTTGTTTATTTGACGTTATTTTTGTTGTTGTTTATTTGACGGTGTTGTTGTTGTTGTTGCTTATTTGACGTTGTTGTTGTTGACGTTGTTGTTGTTATTGTTTATTTGACGTATTTGTTGTTGTATATTTGACGTTGTTGTTGTTGTTGCTTATTTGACGTTGTTGTTGTTTATTTGACGTTGTTGTTGTTGACGTTGTTGTTGTTATTGTTTATTTGACGTATTTGTTGTTGTATATTTGACGTTGTTGTTGTTTATTTGATGTTGTTGTTGATGTTTATTTGACGTTGTTGTTGTTATTTATTTGACGTTGTTGCTGTTGTTGTTTATTTGACATTGTTGTTGTTGTTGTTGTTGTATATTTGACGTTGTTGTTGTTGTTGTTTATTTGACGTTGTTGTTGTTGACGTTGTTGTTGTTGTTATTGTTGTTGTTGTTGTTGTTTATTTGACGTTGTTATTGTTGTTGTTGTTGTTTATTTGACGATGTTGTTGTTGTTGTTGTTTATTTGACGTTGTTGTTGTTGTTGTTGTTTATTTGACATTGTTGTTGTTGTGGTTTATTTGACGTTGTTGTTGTTGTTGTTCATCTGACGTTGTTGTTGTTGTTTATTTAACGTTACTGTTATTGTCAACGTTGTTGTTGTTGTTGTTATTTATTTGACGTTATTGTTGTTGTTGTTGTTGTTTATTTGACGTTGTTGTTGTTGTTTATTTGACGTTGTTGTTGTTGTTGTTGTTGTTATTTAATTGACGTTGTTGTTGTTGTTATTGTTTATTTGACGTTGTTGTTGTTTATTTGACGTTATTGTTGTTGACGTTGTTGTTGTTATTGTTTATTTTGACGTATTTGTTGTTGTATATTTGACGTTATTGTTGTTTATTTGACGTTGTTGTTGTTGTTGTTTTTGGTTTTATTGTTGTTATTGTTGTTGTTGTTGTTTATCTGACGTTGTTGTTGTTTATTTGACGTGGTTGTTGTTGTTGTTTATTTAACGTTGTTGTTGTTGTTGTTTATTTGACGTTGTTGTTGTTATTTATTTGACGTTGTTGTTGTTGTTTATTTGACATTGTTGTTGTTGTTGTTGTATATTTGACGTTGTTGTTGTTGTTGTTGTTGTTTATTTGACGTTGTTGTTGTTGACGTTGTTGTTGTTATTGTTGTTGTTGTTGTTGTTTTTTATTTGACGTTGTTGTTGTTGTTGTTCATTTGACGTTGTTGTTGTTGTTGTTTATTTGACGTTGTTGTTGTTGTTGACGTTGTTGTTGTTGTTGTTGTTTATTTGACGTTGCTGTTGTTGACGTTGTTGTTATTGTTATTGTTTATTTGACGTTGTTGTTTTTGACGTTGTTATTGTTGTTATTGTTTATTTGACGTTGTTGTTGTGGTTGTTGTTTATTTTACGTAGTTGTTGTTGACGTTGTTGTTATTGTTGTTGTTTATTTGACGTTTTTGTTGTTGTTGATGTTGTTGTTGTTTTTGTTGTTGTTTATTTGATGTGGTTGTTCTTGTTTATTTGACGTGGTTGTTGTTGTTGTTTATTTGACGTTGTTGTCATTATTGTTGTTATTGTTGTTTTTGTTGTTGTTCATTTGACGTTGTTCTTGTTGTTGTTGTTTATTTGACGTTGTTGTTGTTATTAATTTGACGTTGTTGTTGTTGTTGTTGTTGTTTATTTGACATTGTTGTTGTTGTTGTTGTTGTTGTTTATTTGACGTTGTTGTTATTGTTGTTTATTTGACGTTGTTGTTATTGTTGTTGTTTATTTGACGTAGTTGTTGTTGTTGATGTTGTTGTTGTTGTTGTTGTTGTTGTTTATTTGATGTTGTTGTTGTTGTTGTTGTTGTTTATTTGATGTTGTTGTTGTTGTTGTTTATTTGACGTTGTTGTTGTTGTTGTTTATTTGACGTTGTAGTTGTTGACGTTGTTGTTGTTATTGTTTATTTGACGTATTTGTTGTTGTATATTTGACGTTGTTGTTGTTTATTTGAAGTTGTTGTTGTTGTTGTTGTTGTTGTTGTTGTTGCTATTGTTGTTATTGTTGTTGTTTATTTGACGTTGTTATTGTTGTTTATTTGACGTTGTTGTTGTTGTTTATTTAACGTTGTTGTTGTTGTTGTTTATTTGACGTTGTTGTTGTTATTTATTTGACATTGTTGTTGTTATTTATTTAACATTGTTGTTGTTGTTGTTGTTGTATATTTGACGTTGTTGTTTATTTGACGTTGTTGTTGTTGACGTTGTTGTTGTTGTTATTGTTGTTGTTGTTGTTTATTTGACGTTGTTATTGTTGTTGTTGTTGTTTATTTGACGTTGTTGTTGTTGTTTATTTGACGTTGTTGTTGTTGTTGTTTATTTGACGTTATTTTTGTTGTTGTTTATTTGACTGTGTTGTTGTTGTTTATTTGACATTATTTTTGTTGTTGTTTATTTGACGGTGTTGTTGTTGTTGTTGCTTATTTGACGTTGTTGTTGTTTATTTGACGTTGTTGTTGTTGACGTTGTTGTTGTTATTGTTTATTTGACGTATTTGTTGTTGTATATTTGACGTTGTTGTTGTTTATTTGATGTTGTTGTTGTTGTTTATTTGACGTTGTTGTTGTTATTTATTTGACGTTGTTGTTGTTGTTGTTTATTTGACATTGTTGTTGTTGTTGTTGTTGTATATTTGACGTTGTTGTTGTTGTTGTTGTTTATTTGACGTTGTTGTTGTTGACGTTGTTGTTGTTGTTATTGTTGTTATTGTTGTTGTTTATTTGACGTTGTTATTGTTGTTGTTGTTGTTTATTTGACGATGTTGTTGTTGTTGTTGTTTATTTGACGTTGTTGTTGTTGTTGTTTATTTGACATTGTTGTTGTTGTGGTTTATTTGACGTTGTTGTTGTTGTTGTTCATCTGACGTTGTTGTTGTTGTTTATTTAACGTTACTGTTATTGTCAACGTTGTTGTTGTTGTTGTTATTTATTTGACGTTATTGTTGTTGTTGTTGTTGTTTATTTGACGTTGTTGTTGTTGTTTATTTGACGTTGTTGTTGTTGTTGTTGTTGTTGTTATTTAATTGACGTTGTTGTTGTTGTTGTTGTTGTTGTTTATTTGACGTTGTTGTTGTTTATTTGACGTTGTTGTTGTTGACGTTGTTGTTGTTATTGTTTATTTTGACGTATTTGTTGTTGTATATTTGACGTTATTGTTGTTTATTTGACGTTGTTGTTGTTGTTGTTTTTGGTTTTATTGTTGTTATTGTTGTTGTTGTTGTTGTTTATCTGACGTTGTTGTTGTTTATTTGACGTGGTTGTTGTTGTTGTTTATTTAACGTTGTTGTTGTTGTTGTTGTTTATTTGACGTTGTTGTTGTTATTTATTTGACGTTGTTGTTGTTGTTTATTTGACATTGTTGTTGTTGTTGTTGTATATTTGACGTTGTTGTTGTTGTTGTTGTTTATTTGACGTTGTTGTTGTTGACGTTGTTGTTGTTATTGTTGTTGTTGTTGTTGTTTTTTATTTGACGTTGTTGTTGTTGTTGTTCATTTGACGTTGTTGTTGTTTATTTGACGTTGTTGTTGTTGTTGTTGTTGTTTATTTGACGTTGTTATTGTTGTTGTTGTTTATTTCACGTTGTTGTTGTTGTAGTTGTTTGTTTGACGTTGATGTTGTTGTTGTTGTTTATTTGACGTTGTTGTTGTTGACGTTGTTGTTGTTGTTGTTGATGTTGTTGTTGTTATTCTTTATTTGACGTATTTGTAGTTGTATATTTGACGTTGCTGTTGTTTATTTGACGTTGTTGTTGTTGTTGTTATTGTTGTTATTGTTGTTTATTTGACGTTGTTGTTGTTTTTTATTAGACGTTGTTGTTGTTGTTGTTTATTTAACGTTGTTGTTGTTGTTGTTTATTTGACGTTGTTGTTGTTGTTGTTGTTGTTTATTTGACGTTGTTGTTGTTTATTTGACGTTGTTGTTGTTGTTGTTCATTTGACGTTGTTGTTATTGTTTTTTATTTGACGTTGTTGTTGTTGTTGTTTATTTGACGTTGTTGTTGTTTATTTGACGTTGTTGTTGTTGTTGTTCATTTGAAGTTGTTACTATTGTTGTTTATTTGATGTTGTTGTTGTTGTTGTTTATTTGACGTTGTTGTTGTTGTTGTTTATTTGACATTGTTGTTGTTGTTGTTGTTGTTTATTTGACGTTGTTGTTGTTGACGTTGTTGTTGTTGTTATTGTTTATTTGACGTTATTGTTGTTGTTGTTTATTTGACGTAGTTGTTGTTGTTGTTGTTGTTTATTTGACGTTTTTGTTGTTGTTAATGTTGTTGTTGTTTTTGTTGTTTATTTGATGTGGTTGTTGTTGTTTATTTGACGTTGTTGTTGTTGCTGTTGTTTATTTTACGTTGTTGTTATTGTTGTTGTTATTGTTGTTTTTGTTGTTGTTTATTTGACGTTGTTCTTCTTGTTGTTGTTTATTTGACGTTGTTGTTGTTGTTGTTGTTGTTTATTTGACGTTGTTGTTGTTATTTATTTGACGTTGTTGTTGTTGTTGTTTATTTGACATTGTTGTTGTTGATGTTGTTGTTTATTTGACGTTGTTGTTGTTGTTGTTTATTTGACATTGTTGTTGTTGACGTTGTTGTTCTTGTTGTTGTTTATTTGACGTAGTTGTTGTTGTTGATGTTGTTGTTGTTGGTGTTTGTTTAATTGACGATTTTGTTGTTGTTGATGTTGTTGTTGTTGTTGTTTATTTGACGTTGTTGTTGTTGTTTATTTGACGTTATTGTTGTTGTTGACGTTGTTGTTGTTGTTGTTGTTATTTATTTGACGTTATTGTTGTTGTTGTTGTTGTTGTTTATTTGACGTTGTTGTTGTTGTTGTTTATTTGATGTTATTTTTGTTGTTGTTTATTTGACGGTGTTGTTGTTGTTTATTTGACGTTATTTTTGTTGTTGTTTATTTGACGGTGTTGTTGTTGTTGTTGTTTATTTGACGTTGTTGTTGTTGTTGTTTATTTGACGTTGTTGTTGTTTATTTGACGTTGTTGTTGTTGACGTTGTTGTTGTTATTGTTTATTTGACGTATTTGTTGTTGTATATTTGACGTTGTTGTTGTTTATTTGACGTTGTTATTATTATTGTTGTTATTGTTGTTGTTATTGTTGTTGTTGTTGTTTATTTGACGTTGTTGTTGTTGTTTATTTGACGTTGTTGTTGTTGTTGTTTATTTAACGTTGTTGTTGTTGTTTATTTGACGTTGTTGTTGTTATTTATTTGACGTTGTTGTTGTTGTTGTTGTTGTTGTTTATTTGACATTGTTGTTGTTGTTGTTGCTATATATTTGACGTTGTTGTTGTTGTTTATTTGACGTTGTTGTTGTTGACGTTGTTGTTGTTGTTATTGTTGTTGTTGTTGTTGTTGTTTATTTGACGTTGTTATTGTTGTTGTTGTTATTTATTTGACGATGTTGTTGTTGTTGTTGTTTATTTGACGTTGTTGTTGTTGTTTATTTGACGTTGTTGTTGTTGTGGTTTATTTGACGTTGTTGTTGTTGTTGTTCATTTGACGTTGTTGTTGTTGTTTATTTAACGTTATTGTTATTGTTAACGTTGTTGTTGTTGTTGTTATTTATTTGACGTTATTGTTGTTGTTGTTGTTGTTTATTTGACGTTGTTGTTGTTGTTGTGGTTTATTTGACGTTGTTGTTGTTGTTGTTGTTGTTGTTTAATTGACGTTGTTGTTGTTGTTTATTTGACGTTGTTGTTGTTTATTTGACGTTGTTGTTGTTTATTTGACGTTGTTGTTGTTGACGTTGTTGTTGTTATTGTTTATTTTGACGTATTTGTTGTTGTATATTTGACGTTGTTGTTGTTTATTTGACGTTGTTGTTGTTGTTATTGTTGTTATTGTTGTTGTTGTTGTTTATTTGACGTTGTTGTTGTTTATTTGAAGTTGTTGTTGTTGTTGTTGTTATTGTTGTTATTGTTGTTGTTGTTGTTTATTTGACGTTGTTATTGTTGTTTATTTGACGTTGTTGTTGTTGTTGTTTATTTAACGTTGTTGTTGTTGTTGTTTATTTGACGTTTTTGTTGTTATTTATTTGACGTTGTTGTTGTTGTTTATTTAACATTGTTGTTGTTGTTGTATATTTGAGTTGTTGTTTATTTGACGTTGTTGTTGTTGACGTTGTTGTTGTTGTTATTGTTGTTGTTGTTGTTTATTTGACGTTGTTATTGTTGTTGTTGTTGTTGTTTATTTGACGTTGTTGTTGTTGTTTATTTGACGTTATTTTTGTTGTTGTTTATTTGACGGTGTTGTTGTTGTTTATTTGACGTTATTTTTGTTGTTGTTTATTTGACGGTGTTGTTGTTGTTGTTGCTTATTTGACGTTGGTGTTGTTGTTTATTTGACGTTGTTGTTGTTTATTTGACATTGTTGTTGTTGACGTTGTTGTTGTTATTGCTTATTTGACGTTGGTGTTGTTGTTTATTTGACGTTGTTGTTGTTGACGTTGTTGTTGTTATTGTTTATTTGACGTATTTGTTGTTGTATATTTGACGTTGTTGTTGTTTATTTGACGTTGTTGTTGTTATTGTTGTTATTGTTGTTGTTGTGGTTTATTTGACATTGTTGTTGTTTAGTTAACGTTGTTGTTGTTGTTGTTTATTTGACGTTGTTGTTGTTATTTATTTGACGTTGTTGTTGTTGTTGTTTATTTGACATTGTTGTTGTTGTTGTTGTTGTTGTTGTATATTTGATGTTGTTGTTGTTGTTGTTTATTTGACGTTGTTGTTGTTGACGTTGTTATTATTGTTGTTGTTGTTGTTGTTTATTTGACGTTGTTCTTGTTGTTGTTGTTTATTTGACGTTGTTGTTGTTGTTGTTTATTTGACGTTGTTGTTGTTATTTATTTGACGTTGTTGTTGTTGTTGTTTATTTGACATTGTTGTTGTTGATGTTGTTGTTTATCTGACGTTGTTGTTGTTGTTGTTTATTTGACATTGTTGTTGTTGACGTTGTTGTTCTTGTTGTTGTTTATTTGACGTAGTTGTTGTTGTTGATGTTGTTGTTGTTGTTGTTTGTTTATTTGACGATTTTGTTGTTGTTGATGTTGTTGTTGTTGTTGTTGTTTATTTGACGTTGTTGTTGTTGTTTATTTGACGTTATTGTTGTTGTTGACGTTGTTGTTGTTGTTGTTGTTATTTATTTGACGTTATTGTTGTTGTTGTTGTTGTTGTTTATTTGACGTTGTTGTTGTTGTTTATTTGATGTTATTTTTGTTGTTGTTCATCTGACGTTGTTGTTGTTGTTTATTTAACGTTACTGTTATTGTCAACGTTGTTGTTGTTGTTGTTATTTATTTGACGTTATTGTTGTTGTTGTTGTTGTTTATTTGACGTTGTTGTTGTTGTTTATTTGACGTTGTTGTTGTTGTTGTTGTTGTTGTTATTTAATTGACGTTGTTGTTGTTGTTGTTGTTGTTTATTTGACGTTGTTGTTGTTTATTTGACGTTGTTGTTGTTGACGTTGTTGTTGTTATTGTTTATTTTGACGTATTTGTTGTTGTATATTTGACGTTATTGTTGTTTATTTGACGTTGTTGTTGTTGTTGTTTTTGGTTTTATTGTTGTTATTGTTGTTGTTGTTGTTGTTTATCTGACGTTGTTGATGTTTATTTGACGTGGTTGTTGTTGTTGTTTATTTAACGTTGTTGTTGTTGTTGTTGTTTATTTGACGTTGTTGTTGTTATTTATTTGACGTTGTTGTTGTTGTTTATTTGACATTGTTGTTGTTGTTGTTGTATATTTGACGTTGTTGTTGTTGTTGTTGTTTATTTGACGTTGTTGTTGTTGACGTTGTTGTTGTTATTATTGTTGTTGTTGTTGTTTTTTATTTGACGTTGTTGTTGTTGTTGTTCATTTGACGTTGTTGTTGTTTATTTGACGTTGTTGTTGTTGTTGTTGTTGTTTATTTGACGTTGTTATTGTTGTTGTTGTTTATTTCACGTTGTTGTTGTTGTAGTTGTTTGTTTGACGTTGTTGTTGTTGTTGTTGTTTATTTGACGTTGTTGTTGTTGACGTTGTTGTTGTTGTTGTTGTTGATGTTGTTGTTGTTATTCTTTATTTGACGTATTTGTTGTTGTATATTTGACGTTGCTGTTGTTTATTTGACGTTGTTGTTGTTGTTGTTATTGTTGTTATTGTTGTTGTTGTTGTTTATTTGACGTTGTTGTTGTTTTTTATTAGACGTTGTTGTTGTTGTTGTTTATTTAACGTTGTTGTTGTTGTTGTTTATTTGACGTTGTTGTTGTTGTTGTTGTTGTTGTTTATTTGACGTTGTTGTTGTTTATTTGACGTTGTTGTTGTTGTTGTTCATTTGACGTTGTTGTTATTGTTTTTTATTTGACGTTGTTGTTGTTGTTGTTTATTTGACGTTGTTGTTGTTTATTTGACGTTGTTGTTGTTGTTCATTTGACGTTGTTACTATTGTTGTTTATTTGATGTTGTTGTTGTTGTTGTTTATTTGACGTTGTTGTTGTTGTTGTTTATTTGACATTGTTGTTGTTGTTGTTGTTGTTTATTTGACGTTGTTGTTGTTGACGTTGTTGTTGTTGTTATTGTTTATTTGACGTTATTGTTGTTGTTGTTTATTTGACGTAGTTGTTGTTGTTGTTGTTGTTTATTTGACGTTTTTGTTGTTGTTAATGTTGTTGTTGTTTTTGTTGTTTATTTGATGTGGTTGTTGTTGTTTATTTGACGTTGTTGTTGTTGCTGTTGTTTATTTTACGTTGTTGTTATTGTTGTTGTTATTGTTGTTTTTGTTGTTGTTTATTTGACGTTGTTCTTCTTGTTGTTGTTTATTTGACGTTGTTGTTGTTGTTGTTGTTGTTTATTTGACGTTGTTGTTGTTATTTATTTGACGTTGTTGTTGTTGTTGTTTATTTGACATTGTTGTTGTTGATGTTGTTGTTTATTTGACGTTGTTGTTGTTGTTGTTTATTTGACATTGTTGTTGTTGACGTTGTTGTTCTTGTTGTTGTTTATTTGACGTAGTTGTTGTTGTTGATGTTGTTGTTGTTGTTGTTTGTTTAATTGACGATTTTGTTGTTGTTGATGTTGTTGTTGTTGTTGTTTATTTGACGTTGTTGTTGTTGTTTATTTGACGTTATTGTTGTTGTTGACGTTGTTGTTGTTGTTGTTGTTATTTATTTGACGTTATTGTTGTTGTTGTTGTTGTTGTTTATTTGACGTTGTTGTTGTTGTTGTTTATTTGATGTTATTTTTGTTGTTGTTTATTTGACGGTGTTGTTGTTGTTTATTTGACGTTATTTTTGTTGTTGTTTATTTGACGGTGTTGTTGTTGTTGTTGTTTATTTGACGTTGTTGTTGTTGTTGTTTATTTGACGTTGTTGTTGTTTATTTGACGTTGTTGTTGTTGACGTTGTTGTTGTTATTGTTTATTTGACGTATTTGTTGTTGTATATTTGACGTTGTTGTTGTTTATTTGACGTTGTTATTATTATTGTTGTTATTGTTGTTATTGTTGTTGTTGTTGTTTATTTGACGTTGTTGTTGTTGTTTATTTGACGTTGTTGTTGTTGTTGTTTATTTAACGTTGTTGTTGTTGTTTATTTGACGTTGTTGTTGTTATTTATTTGACGTTGTTGTTGTTGTTGTTGTTGTTTATTTGACATTGTTGTTGTTGTTGTTGCTATATATTTGACGTTGTTGTTGTTGTTTATTTGACGTTGTTGTTGTTGACGTTGTTGTTGTTGTTATTGTTGTTGTTGTTGTTGTTGTTTATTTGACGTTGTTATTGTTGTTGTTGTTATTTATTTGACGATGTTGTTGTTGTTGTTGTTGTTGTTTATTTGACGTTGTTGTTGTTGTTGTTTATTTGACGTTGTTGTTGTTGTGGTTTATTTGACGTTGTTGTTGTTGTTGTTCATTTGACGTTGTTGTTGTTGTTTATTTAACGTTATTGTTATTGTTAACGTTGTTGTTGTTGTTGTTATTTATTTGACGTTATTGTTGTTGTTGTTGTTGTTTATTTGACGTTGTTGTTGTTGTTGTGGTTTATTTGACGTTGTTGTTGTTGTTGTTGTTGTTGTTTAATTGACGTTGTTGTTGTTGTTTATTTGACGTTGTTGTTGTTTATTTGACGTTGTTGTTGTTTATTTGACGTTGTTGTTGTTGACGTTGTTGTTGTTATTGTTTATTTTGACGTATTTGTTGTTGTATATTTGACGTTGTTGTTGTTTATTTGACGTTGTTGTTGTTGTTATTGTTGTTATTGTTGTTGTTGTTGTTTATTTGACGTTGTTGTTGTTTATTTGAAGTTGTTGTTGTTGTTGTTGTTATTGTTGTTATTGTTGTTGTTGTTGTTTATTTGACGTTGTTATTGTTGTTTATTTGACGTTGTTGTTGTTGTTGTTTATTTAACGTTGTTGTTGTTGTTGTTTATTTGACGTTTTTGTTGTTATTTATTTGACGTTGTTGTTGTTGTTTATTTAACATTGTTGTTGTTGTTGTATATTTGAGTTGTTGTTTATTTGACGTTGTTGTTGTTGACGTTGTTGTTGTTGTTATTGTTGTTGTTGTTGTTTATTTGACGTTGTTATTGTTGTTGTTGTTGTTGTTTATTTGACGTTGTTGTTGTTGTTTATTTGACGTTATTTTTGTTGTTGTTTATTTGACGGTGTTGTTGTTGTTTATTTGACGTTATTTTTGTTGTTGTTTATTTGACGGTGTTGTTGTTGTTGTTGCTTATTTGACGTTGGTGTTGTTGTTTATTTGACGTTGTTGTTGTTTATTTGACATTGTTGTTGTTGACGTTGTTGTTGTTATTGCTTATTTGACGTTGGTGTTGTTGTTTATTTGACGTTGTTGTTGTTGACGTTGTTGTTGTTATTGTTTATTTGACGTATTTGTTGTTGTATATTTGACGTTGTTGTTGTTTATTTGACGTTGTTGTTGTTATTGTTGTTATTGTTGTTGTTGTGGTTTATTTGACATTGTTGTTGTTTATTTAACGTTGTTGTTGTTGTTGTTTATTTGACGTTGTTGTTGTTATTTATTTGACGTTGTTGTTGTTGTTGTTTATTTGACATTGTTGTTGTTGTTGTTGTTGTTGTTGTATATTTGATGTTGTTGTTGTTGTTGTTTATTTGACGTTGTTGTTGTTGACGTTGTTATTATTGTTGTTGTTGTTGTTTATTTGACGTTGTTCTTGTTGTTGTTGTTTATTTGACGTTGTTGTTGTTGTTGTTTATTTGACGTTGTTGTTGTTATTTATTTGACGTTGTTGTTGTTGTTGTTTATTTGACATTGTTGTTGTTGATGTTGTTGTTTATCTGACGTTGTTGTTGTTGTTGTTTATTTGACATTGTTGTTGTTGACGTTGTTGTTCTTGTTGTTGTTTATTTGACGTAGTTGTTGTTGTTGATGTTGTTGTTGTTGTTGTTTGTTTATTTGACAATTTTGTTGTTGTTGATGTTGTTGTTGTTGTTGTTGTTTATTTGACGTTGTTGTTGTTGTTTATTTGACGTTATTGTTGTTGTTGACGTTGTTGTTGTTGTTGTTGTTATTTATTTGACGTTATTGTTGTTGTTGTTGTTGTTGTTTATTTGACGTTGTTGTTGTTGTTTATTTGATGTTATTTTTGTTGTTGTTTATTTGACGGTGTTGTTGTTGTTTATTTGACGTTATTTTTGTTGTTGTTTATTTGACGGTGTTGTTGTTGTTGTTGTTTATTTGACGTTGTTGTTGTTTATTTGACGTTGTTGTTGTTGACGTTGTTGTTGTTATTGTTTATTTGACGTATTTGTTGTTGTATATTTGACGTTGTTGTTGTTTATTTGACATTGTTATTGTTATTGTTGTTATTGTTGTTATTGTTGTTGTTGTTGTTTATTTGACGTTGTTGTTGTTGTTTATTTGACGTTGTTGTTGTTGTTCTTTATTTAACGTTGTTGTTGTTGTTTATTTGACGTTGTTGTTGTTATTTATTTGACGTTGTTGTTGTTGTTGTTGTTTATTTGACATTGTTGTTGTTGTTGTTATATATTTGACGTTGTTGTTGTTGTTGTTTATTTGACGTTGTTGTTGTTGACGTTGTTGTTGTTGTTATTGTTGTTGTTGTTGTTGTTTATTTGACGTTGTTATTGTTGTTGTTGTTGTTTATTTGACGATGTTGTTGTTGATGTTGTTGTTTATTTGACGTTGTTGTTGTTGTTGTTTATTTGACGTTGTTGTTGTTGTGGTTTATTTGACGTTGTTGTTGTTGTTGTACATCTGACGTTGTTGTTGTTGTTTATTTAACGTTATTGTTATTGTTAACGTTGTTGTTGTTGTTGTTATTTATTTGACGTTATTGTTGTTGTTGTTTATTTGACGTTGTTGTTGTTGTTGTGGTTTATTTGACGTTGTTGTTGTTGTTGTTGTTTATTTGACGTTGTTGTTGTTTATTTGACGTTGTTGTTGTTGACGTTGTTGTTGTTATTGTTTATTTTGACGTATTTGTTGTTGTATATTTGACGTTGTTGCTGTTTATTTGACGTTGTTGTTGTTGTTATTGTTGTTATTGTTGTTGTTGTTGTTTATTTGACGTTGTTATTGTTGTTTATTTGACGTTGTTGTTGTTGTTGTTTATTTAACGTTGTTGTTGTTGTTGTTTATTTGACGTTGTTGTTGTTATTTATTTGACGTTGTTGTTGTTGTTTATTTAACATTGTTGTTGTTGTTGTATATTTGACGTTGTTGTTGTTGTTGTTTATTTGACGTTGTTGTTGTTTATTTGACGTTGTTGTTGTTGACGTTGTTGTTGTTATTGCTTATTTGATGTTGGTGTTGTTGTTTATTTGACGTTGTTGTTGTTTATTTGACGTTGTTGTTGTTGACGTTGTTGTTGTTATTGTTTATTTGACGTATTTGTTGTTGTATATTTGACGTTGTTGTTGTTTATTTGACGTTGTTGTTGTTATTGTTGTAATTGTTGTTGTTGTGGTTTATTTGACATTGTTGTTGTTTATTTAACGTTGTTGTTGTTGTTGTTTATTTGACGTTGTTGTTGTTATTTATTTGACGTTGTTGTTGTTGTTGTTTATTTGACATTGTTGTTGTTGTTGTTGTTGTATATTTGATGTTGTTGTTGTTGTTGTTTATTTGACGTTGTTGTTATTGACGTTGTTATTATTGTTGTTGTTGTTGTTGTTGTTTATTTGACGTTCTTCTTCTTGTTGTTGTTTATTTGACGTTGTTGTTGTTGTTGTTTATTTGACGTTGTTGTTGTTATTTATTTGACGTTGTTGTTGTTGTTGTTTATTTGACATTGTTGTTGTTGATGTTGTTGTTTATCTGACGTTGTTGTTGTTGTTGTTTATTTGACATTGTTGTTGTTGACGTTGTTGTTCTTGTTGTTGTTTATTTGACGTAGTTGTTGTTGTTGATGTTGTTGTTGTTGTTGTTTGTTTATTTGACGATTTTCTTGTTGTTGATGTTGTTGATGTTGTTGTTGTTGTTGTTTATTTGACGTTGTTGTTGTTGTTTATTTGACGTTATTGTTGTTGTTGACGTTGTTGTTGTTGTTGTTGTTATTTATTTGACGTTATTGTTGTTGTTGTTGTTGTTTATTTGACGTTGTTGTTGTTGTTTATTTGATGTTATTTTTGTTGTTGTTTATTTGACGGTGTTGTTGTTGTTTATTTGACGTTATTGTTGTTGTTGTTTATTTAACATTGTTGTTGTTGTTGTTGTTTATTTGACGTTGTTGTTGTTGTTGTTTATTTGACGTTGTTGTTGTTGACGTTGTTGTTGTTATTGTTTATTTGACGTATTTGTTGTTGTATATTTGACGTTGTTGTTGTTTATTTGACGTTGTTATTGTTATTGTTGTTATTGTTGTTATTGTTGTTGTTGTTGTATATTTGACGTTGTTGTTGTTGTTTATTTGACGTTGTTGTTGTTGTTGTTTTTTTAACGTTGTTGTTGTTGTTAATTTGACGTTGTTGTTGTTATTTATTTGACGTTGTTGTTGTTGTTGTTGTTTATTTGACATTGTTGTTGTTGTTGTTATATATTTGACGTTGTTGTTGTTGTTGTTGTTTATTTGACGTTGTTGTTGTTGACGTTGTTGTTGTTGTTATTGTTGTTGTTGTTGTTGTTGTTTATTTGACGTTGTTATTGTTGTTGTTGTTGTTTATTTGACGATGTTGTTGTTGATGTTGTTGTTTATTTGACGTTGTTGTTGTTGTTTATTTGAGGTTGTTGTTGTTGTGGTTTATTTGACGTTGTTGTTGTTGTTGTTCATCTGACGTTGTTGTTGTTGTTTATTTAACGTTATTGTTATTGTTAACGTTGTTGTTGTTGTTGTTATTTATTTGACGTTATTGTTGTTGTTGTTTATTTGACGTTGTTGTTGTTGTGGTTTATTTGACGTTGTTGTTGTTGTTGTTGTTTAATTGACGTTGTTGTTGTTGTTGTTGTTTATTTGACGTTGTTGTTGTTTATTTGACGTTGTTGTTGTTGACGTTGTTGTTGTTATTGTTTATTTTGACGTATTTGTTGTTGTATATTTGACGTTGTTGCTGTTTATTTGACGTTGTTCTTGTTGTTATTGTTGTTATTGTTATTGTTGTTGTTTATTTGACGTTGTTGTTGTTTATTTGAAGTTGTTGTTGTTGTTGTTGTTATTGTTGTTATTGTTGTTATTGTTGTTTATTTGACGTTGTTGTTGTTATTTATTTGACGTTGTTGTTGTTGTTTATTTAACATTGTTGTTGTTGATGTTGTATATTTGACGTTGTTGTTTATTTGACGTTGTTGTTGTTGACGTTGTTGTTGTTGTTATTGTTGTTGTTGTTGTTTATTTGACGTTGTTATTGTTGTTGTTGTTGTTGTTTATTTGACGTTGTTGTTGTTGTTTATTTGACGTTATTTTTGTTGTTGTTTATTTGACGGTGTTGTTGTTGTTTATTTGACGTTATTTTTGTTGTTGTTTATTTGACGGTTGTTGTTGTTGTTGCTTATTTGACGTTGGTGTTGTTGTTTATTTGACGTTGTTGTTGTTGACGTTGTTGTTGTTGTTGCTTATTTGACGTTGGTGTTGTTGTTTATTTGACGTTGTTGTTGTTTATTTGACGTTGTTGTTGTTGACGTTGTTGTTGTTATTGTTTATTAGACGTATTTGTTGTTGTATATTTGACGTTGTTGTTGTTTATTTGACGTTGTTGTTGTTATTGTTGTTATTGTTGTTGTTGTTGTTGTTTATTTGACATTGTTATTGTTTATTTAACGTTGTTGTTGTTGTTTTTTATTTGACGTTGTTGTTGTTATTTATTTGATGTTGTTGTTGTTGTTGTTTATTTGACATTGTTGTTGTTGTTGTTGTTGTTGTTGTATATTTGATGTTGTTGTTGTTGTTGTTTATTTGACGTTGTTGTTGTTGACATTGTTGTTATTGTTGTTGTTGTTGTTGTTTATTTGACGTTGTTATTGTTGTTGTTGTTGTTGTTGTTTATTTGACGATGTTGTTGTTGTTGTTGTTTATTTGACGTTGTTGTTGTTGTTGTTGTTTATTTGACATTGTTGTTGTTGTGGTTTATTTGACGTTGTTGTTGTTGTTGTTCATCTGACGTTGTTGTTGTTGTTTATTTAACGTTATTGTTATTGTTAACGTTGTTGTTGTTGTTGTTATTTATTTGACGTTATTGTTGTTGTTGTTGTTTATTTGACGCTGTTGTTGTTTATTTGACGTTGTTGTTGTTGTTGTTGTTTAATTGACGTTGTTGTTGTTGTTGTTTATTTGACGTTGTTGTTGTTTATTTGACGTTGTTGTTGTTTATTTGACGTTGTTGTTGTTGACGTTGTTGTTGTTATTGTTTATTTTGACGTATTTGTTGTTGTATATTTGACGTTGTTGTTGTTTATTTGACGTTGTTGTTGTTGTTGTTATTGTTGTTATTGTTGTTATTGTTGTTGTTGTTGTTGTTTATTTGACATTGTTGTTGTTTATTTGACGTGGTTGTTGTTGTTGTTTATTTAACGTTGTTGTTGTTGTTTATTTGACGTTGTTGTTGTTATTTATTTGACGTTGTTGTTGTTGTTGTTGTTTATTTGACATTGTTGTTGTTGTTGTATATTTGACATTGTCGTTGTTGTTGTTTATTTGACGTTGTTGTTGTTGACGTTGTTGTTGTTATTGTTGTTGTTGTTGTTGTTTTTTATTTGACGTTGTTGTTGTTGTTCATTTGACGTTGTTGTTGTTGTTTATTTGAGGTTGTTGTTGTTGTTGTTGTTTATTTGACGTTGTTGTTGTTGTTGTTTATTTGACGTTGTTGTTGTTGTTGTTTGTTTGACGTTGTTGTTGTTGTTGTTTATTTGACGTTGTTGTTGTTGACGTTGTTGTTGTTGATGTTGTTGTTGTTATTGTTTATTTGACGTATTTGTTGTTGTATATTTGACGTTATTATTGTTTATTTGACGTTGTTGTTGTTGTTGTTATTGTTGTTATTGTTGTTGTTGTTGTTTATTTGACGTTGTTGTTGTTGTTTATTTGACGTTGTTGTTGTTGTTTATTTAACGTTGTTGTTGTTGTTGTTTATTTGACGTTGTTGTTGTTGTTGTTGTTTGTTTGACGTTGTTGTTGTTGTTGTTGTTTATTTGACGTTGTTGTTGTTGTTTATTTGACATTGTTGTTGTTGTTGTTGTATATTTGACGTTGTTGTTGTTGTTGTTTATTTGACGTTGTTGTTGTTGACGTTGTTGTTGTTATTGTTGTTGTTGTTGTTGTTTTTTATTTGACGTTGTTGTTGTTGTTCATTTGACGTTGTTGTTGTTGTTTATTTGACGTTGTTGTTGTTGTTGTTGTTGTTTATTTGACGTTGTTGTTGTTGTTGTTTATTTGACGTTGCTGTTGTTGTTGTTGTTGTTTGTTTGACGTTGTTGTTGTTGTTGTTGTTTATTTGACGTTGTTGTTGTTGTTGTTGACGTTGTTGTTGTTGATGTTGTTGTTGCTATTGTTTATTTGACGTATTTGTTGTTGTATATTTGACGTTGTTGTTGTTTATTTGACGTTGTTGTTGTTGTTGTTTATTTGACGTTGTTGTTGTTGTTGTTGTTTGTTTGACGTTGTTGTTGTTGTTGTTGTTTATTTGACGTTGTTGTTGTTGTTGTTGACGTTGTTGTTGTTGATGTTGTTGTTGTTATTGTTTATTTGACGTATTTGTTGTTGTATATTTGACGTTGTTGTTGTTTATTTGACGTTGTTGTTGTTGTTGTTATTGTTGTTATTGTTGTTGTTGTTGTTTATTTGACGTTGTTGTTGTTGTTGTTTATTTGACGTTGTTGTTGTTGTTGTTTATTTGACGTTGTTGTTGTTGTTGTTTATTTGACGTTGTTGTTGTTGTTGTTGTTTGTTTGACGTTGTTGTTGTTGTTGTTGTTTATTTGACGTTGTTGTTGTTGTTGTTGACGTTGTTGTTGTTGATGTTGTTGTTGTTATTGTTTATTTGACGTATTTGTTGTTGTATATTTGACGTTGTTGTTGTTTATTTGACGTTGTTGTTGTTGTTGTTATTGTTGTTATTGTTGTTGTTGTTGTTTATTTGACGTTGTTGTTGTTGTTGTTTATTTGACGTTGTTGTTGTTGTTGTTGTTTATTTGACGTTGTTGTTGTTGTTGTTGTTTATTTGACGTTGTTGTTGTTTGTTTGACTTTGTTGTTGTTGTTGTTGTTTATTTGACCTTGTTGTTATTGTTGTTGTTTATTTGACGTTGTTGTTGTTGTTGTTGTTGTTTATTTGACGTTGTTGTTATTGTTGTTGTTTATTTGACGTTGTTGTTGTTGTTGTTGTTTATTTGACGTTGTTGTTGTTCATTTGACGTTGTTGTTATTGTTGTTTATTTGACGTTGTTGTTATTGTTGTTTATTTGACGTTGTTGTTGTTGTTTATTTGACATTGTTGTTGTTGTTGTTGTTTATTTGACGTTGTTGTTGTTTATTTGACGTTGTTGTTGACGTTGTTGTTGTTCTTATTGTTTATTTGACGTTTTTGTTGTTGATGATGTTGTTGTTGTTTTTGTTGTTGTTTTTGTTGTTTATTTGATGTGGTTGTTGTTGTTTATTTGACGTTGTTGTTGTTGCTGTTGTTTATTTGACGTTGTTGTTATTGTTGTTGTTATTGTTGTTTTTGTTGTTGTTTATTTGATGTTGTTCTTGTTGTTGTTGTTTATTTGACGTTGTTGTTGTTGTTGTTGTTTATTTGGCGTTGTTGTTGTTATTTATTTGACGTTGTTGTTGTTGTTGTTTATTTGACATTGTTGTTATTGATGTTGTGGTTTATTTGACGTTGTTGTTGTTGTTGTTGTTTATGTGACGTTGTTGTTGTTGACGTTGTTGTTGTTGTTGTATATTTGACGTTGTTGTTGTTGTTTATTTGACGTTGTTGTTGTTGACGTTGTTGTTGTTATTGTTGTTGTTGTTGTTGTTTTTTATTTGACGTTGTTGTTGTTATTGTTGTTGTTGTTGTTGTTTTTTATTTGACGTTGTTGTTGTTGTTGTTCATTTGACGTTGTTGTTGTTGTTTATTTGACGTTGTTGTTGTTGTTGTTGTTGTTTATTTGACGTTGTTGTTATTGTTGTTTATTTGACGTTGTTGTTGTTGTTGTTGTTTGTTTGACGTTGTTGTTGTTGTTTATTTGACGTTGTTGTTGTTGTTGTTGACGTTGTTGTTGTTGATGTTGTTGTTGTTATTGTTTATTTGACGTATTTGTTGTTGTATATTTGACGTTGTTGTTGTTTATTTGACGTTGTTGTTGTTGTTGTTATTGTTGTTATTGTTGTTGTTGTTGTTTATTTGACGTTGTTGTTGTTGTTGTTTATTTGACGTTGTTGTTGTTGTTTATTTGACGTTGTTGTTGTTGTTGTTGTTTATTTGACGTTGTTGTTGTTGTTGTTGTTGTTTGTTTGACGTTGTTGTTGTTGTTGTTGTTTATTTGACGTTGTTGTTATTGTTGTTGTTTATTTGACGTTGTTGTTGTTGTTGTTGTTTATTTGACGTTGTTGTTATTGTTGTTGTTTATTTGATGTTGTTGTTGTTGTTGTTGTTGTTGTTTATTTGACATTGTTGTTGTTCATTTGACGTTGTTGTTATTGTTGTTTATTTGACGTTGTTGTTGTTGTTGTTTATTTGACGTTGTTGTTGTTGTTTATTTGACATTGTTGTTGTTGTTCTTGTTTATTTGATGTTGTTGTTGTTTATTTGACGTTGTTGTTGTTGACGTTGTTGTTGTTGTTATTGTTTATTTGACGTTGTAGTTGTTGTTGTTTATTTGACGTAGTTGTTGTTGACGTTGTTGTTGTTGTTGTTGTTTATTTGACGTTTTTGTTGTTGTTGATGTTGTTGTTGTTTTTTTTGTTTATTTGATGTGGTTGTTGTTGTTTATTTGACGTTGTTGTTATTGCTGTTGTTTATTTGACGTTGTTGTTATTGTTGTTGTTATTGTTGTTTTTGTTGTTGTTTATTTGACGTTGTTCTTGTTGTTGTTGTCTATTTGACGTTGTTGTTGTTCTTGTTGTTGTTGTTTATTTAGCATTGTTGTTGTTATTTATTTGACGTTGTTGTTGTTGTTGTTTATTTAACATTGTTGTTGTTGATGTTGTTGTTTATTTGACGTCGTTGTTGTTGTTGTTGTTTATTTGACGTTGTTTTTGACGTTGTTGTTCTTGTTGTTGTTTATTTGACGTAGTTGTTGTTGTTGACGTTGTTGTTGTTGTTGTTTGTTTATTTGACGATTTTGTTGTTGTTGATGTTGTTATTGTTGTTGTTGTTGTTTATTTGACGTTATTGTTGTTGTTGACGTTGTTGTTGTTGTTGTTGTTATTTATTTGACGTTGTTGTTGTTGTTGTTTATTTGACGTTGTTGTTGTTGTTGTTGTTTATTTGACGTTATTTTTGTTGTTGTTTATTTGACGGTGTTGTTGTTGTTGTTTATTTGACGTTATTTTTGTTGTTGTTTATTTGACGGTGTTGTTGTTGTTGTTGTTTATTTGACGTTGTTGTTGTTGTTGTTGTTTATTTGACGTTGTTGTTGTTGTTGACGTTGTTGTTGTTGTTGTTATTTATTTGACGTTGTTGTTGTTTATTTGACGTTATTGTTGTTGATGTTGTTGTTGTTGTTATTGTTTATTTGACGTTGTTGTTGTTGTTGTTTATTTGACGTAGTTGTTGTTGACGTTGTTGTTGTTGTTGTTGTTTATTTGACGTTTTTGTTGTTGTTGATGTTGTTGTTGTTTTTGTTGTTGTTTATTTGATGTGGTTGTTGTTGTTTATTTGACGTTGTTGTTGTTGTTTATTTGACGTTGTTGTTGTTGTTTATTTGACGTTGTTGTCATTATTGTTGTTATTGTTGTTTTTGTTGTTGTTTATTTGACATTGTTCTTGTTGTTGTTGTTTATTTGACGTTGTTGTTGTTGTTGTTTATTTGACGTTGTTGTTGTTATTTATTTGACGTTGTTGTTGTTGTTGTTGTTGTTGTTGTTTATTTGACATTGTTGTTGTTGTTATTGTTGTTTATTTGTCGTTGTTGTTGTTGACGTTGTTGTTATTGTTGTTGTTTATTTGACGTAGTTGTTGTTGTTGATGTTGTTGTTGTTTATTTGACGTTGTTGTTGTTGTTTATTTGACGTTGTTGTTATTGTTGTTTTTTGACGTTGTTGTTGTTTATTTGACGTTGTTGTTGTTGACGTTGTTGTTATTATCATAGATTTGACGTATTTGTTGTAGTATATTTGACGTTGTTGTTGTTTATTTGACGTTGTTGTTGTTGTTGTTGTTGTTTATTTGACGTTGTTGTTGTTGACGTTGTTGTTGTTGTTATTGTTGTTGTTGTTGTTGTTGTTGTTGTTGTTGTTTATTTGACGTTGTTATTGTTGGTGTTGTTGTTTATTTGACGATGTTGTTGTTGTTGTTTATTTGATGTTGTTGTTGTTGTTGTTTATTTGACGTTGTTGTTGTTGTGGTTTATTTGACGTTGTTGTTGTTCATCTGACGTTGTTGTTGTTGTGTATTTGACGTTATTGTTGTTGTTGACGTTGTTGTTGTTGTTATTTATTTGACATTATTGTTGTTGTTGTTGTTGTTTATTTGACGTTGTTGTTGTTGTTGTTTATTTGACGTTGTTGTTGTTGTTGTTGTTGTTTATTTGACGTTGTTGTTGTTGTTGTTTGTTTGACGTTGTTGTTGTTGTTGTTGTTGTTTATTTGACGTTGTTGTTGTTGTTGACGTTGTTGTTGTTGATGTTGTTGTTGTTATTGTTTATTTGACGTATTTGTTGTTGTATATTTGACGTTGTTGTTGTTTATTTGACGTTGTTGTTGTTGTTGTTGTTGTTGTTGTTATTGTTGTTGTTGTTGTTTATTTGACGTTGTTGTTGTTGTTGTTTATTTGACGTTGTTGTTGTTGTTGTTTATTTGACGTTGTTGTTGTTGTTGTTGTTTATTTGACGTTGTTGTTGTTTGTTTGACTTTGTTGTTGTTGTTGTTGTTGTTTATTTGACGTTGTTGTTATTGTTGTTGTTTATTTGACGTTGTTGTTGTTGTTGTTGTTGTTTATTTGACGTTGTTGTTATTGTTGTTGTTTATTTGACGTTGTTGTTGTTGTTGTTTATTTGACGTTGTTGTTGTTCATTTGACGTTGTTGTTATTGTTGTTTATTTGACGTTGTTGTTATTGTTGTTTATTTGACGTTGTTGTTGTTGTTTATTTGACATTGTTGTTGTTGTTGTTTATTTGACGTTGTTGTTGTTTATTTGACGTTGTTGTTGACGTTGTTGTTGTTCTTATTGTTTATTTGACATTTTTGTTGTTGATGATGTTGTTGTTGTTTTTGTTGTTTATTTGATGTGGTTGTTGTTGTTTATTTGACGTTGTTGTTGTTGCTGTTGTTTATTTGACGTTGTTGTTATTGTTGTTGTTATTGTTGTTTTTGTTGTTGTTTATTTGACGTTGTTCTTGTTGTTGTTGTTTATTTGACGTTGTTGTTGTTGTTTATTTGGCGTTGTTGTTGTTATTTATTTGACGTTGTTGTTGTTGTTTATTTGACGTTGTTGTTATTGATGTTGTGGTTTATTTGACGTTGTTGTTGTTGTTGTTTATGTGACGTTGTTGTTGTTGACGTTGTTGTTGTTGTTGTATATTTGACGTTGTTGTTGTTGTTGTTTATTTGACGTTGTTGTTGTTGACGTTGTTGTTGTTATTGTTGTTGTTGTTGTTGTTTTTTATTTGACGTTGTTGTTGTTGTTCATTTGACGTTGTTGTTGTTGTTTATTTGACGTTGTTGTTGTTATTGTTGTTTATTTGACGTTGTTGTTGTTGTTGTTTATTTGACGTTGTTGTTGTTGTTGTTGTTTGTTTGACGTTGTTGTTGTTGTTTATTTGACGTTGTTGTTGTTGTTGTTGACGTTGTTGTTGTTGATGTTGTTGTTGTTATTGTTTATTTGACATATTTGTTGTTGTATATTTGACGTTGTTGTTGTTTATTTGACGTTGTTGTTGTTGTTGTTGTTATTGTTGTTATTGTTGTTGTTGTTGTTTATTTGACGTTGTTGTTGTTGTTGTTTATTTGACGTTGTTGTTGTTGTTTATTTGACGTTGTTGTTGTTGTTGTTTATTTGACGTTGTTGTTGTTGTTGTTGTTTGTTTGACGTTGTTGTTGTTGTTGTTGTTGTTTATTTGACGTTGTTGTTATTGTTGTTGTT
The DNA here is from genome assembly GCA_948472305.1 of Vicia faba. Classification (NCBI taxonomy): domain Eukaryota; kingdom Viridiplantae; phylum Streptophyta; class Magnoliopsida; order Fabales; family Fabaceae; genus Vicia; species Vicia faba. The sequence goes on from OX451735.1 coordinate 1,206,661,637, forward strand.
TATTTGCCGTTGTTGTTGTTGTTGTTTATTTGACGTTGTTGTTGACGTTGTTGTTCTTGTTGTTGTTTATTTGACGTAGTTGTTGTTGTTGACGTTGTTGTTGTTGTTGTTTGTTTATTTGACGATTTTGTTGTTGTTGATGTTGTTATTGTTGTTGTTGTTGTTTATTTGACGTTATTGTTGTTGTTGACGTTGTTGTTGTTGTTGTTATTTATTTGACGTTGTTGTTGTTGTTGTTTATTTGACGTTGTTGTTGTTGTTGTTTATTTGACGTTATTTTTGTTGTTGTTTATTTGACGGTGTTGTTGTTGTTTATTTGACGTTATTTTTGTTGTTGTTTATTTGACGGTGTTGTTGTTGTTGTTGTTTATTTGACGTTGTTGTTGTTGTTGTTGTTTATTTGACGTTGTTGTTGTTGTTGACGTTGTTGTTGTTGTTGTTATTTATTTGACGTTGTTGTTGTTTATTTGACGTTATTGTTGTTGATGTTGTTGTTGTTGTTATTGTTTATTTGACGTTGTTGTTGTTGTTGTTTATTTGACGTAGTTGTTGTTGACGTTGTTGTTGTTGTTGTTGTTTATTTGACGTTTTTGTTGTTGTTGATGTTGTTGTTGTTTTTGTTGTTGTTTATTTGATGTGGTTGTTGTTGTTTATTTGACGTTGTTGTTGTTGTTTATTTGACGTTGTTGTCATTATTGTTGTTATTGTTGTTTTTGTTGTTGTTTATTTGACATTGTTCTTGTTGTTGTTGTTTATTTGACGTTGTTGTTGTTGTTGTTTATTTGACGTTGTTGTTGTTATTTATTTGACGTTGTTGTTGTTGTTGTTGTTGTTTATTTGACATTGTTGTTGTTGTTATTGTTGTTTATTTGTCGTTGTTGTTGTTGACGTTGTTGTTATTGTTGTTGTTTATTTGACGTAGTTGTTGTTGTTGATGTTGTTGTTGTTTATTTGACGTTGTTGTTGTTGTTTATTTGACGTTGTTGTTATTGTTGTTTTTTGACGTTGTTGTTGTTTATTTGACGTTGTTGTTGTTGACGTTGTTGTTGTTATCGTAGATTTGACGTATTTGTTGTAGTATATTTGACGTTGTTGTTGTTTATTTGACGTTGTTGTTGTTGTTGTTGTTTATTTGACGTTGTTGTTGTTGACGTTGTTGTTATTGTTATTGTTGTTGTTGTTGTTGTTGTTGTTGTTGTTGTTTATTTGACGTTGTTATTGTTGGTATTGTTGTTTATTTGACGATGTTGTTGTTGTTGTTTATTTGATGTTGTTGTTGTTGTTGTTTATTTGACGTTGTTGTTGTTGTGGTTTATTTGACGTTGTTGTTGTTCATCTGACGTTGTTGTTGTTGTGTATTTGACGTTATTGTTATTGTTGACGTTGTTGTTGTTGTTATTTATTTGACATTATTGTTGTTGTTGTTGTTGTTGTTGTTTATTTGACGTTGTTGTTGTTGTTGTTTATTTGACGTTGTTGTTGTTGTTGTTTATCTGACGTTGTTGTTGTTGTTGTTGTTGTTTGTTTGACGTTGTTGTTGTTGTTGTTGTTTATTTGACGTTGTTGTTGTTGTTGTTGACGTTGTTGTTGTTGATGTTGTTGTTGTTATTGTTTATTTGACGTATTTGTTGTTGTATATTTGACGTTGTTGTTGTTTATTTGACGTTGTTGTTGTTGTTGTTATTGTTGTTATTGTTGTTGTTGTTGTTTATTTGACGTTGTTGTTGTTGTTGTTTATTTGACGTTGTTGTTGTTGTTGTTTATTTGACGTTGTTGTTGTTGTTGTTGTTTATTTGACGTTGTTGTTGTTTGTTTGACTTTGTTGTTGTTGTTGTTGTTTATTTGACGTTGTTGTTATTGTTGTTGTTTATTTGACGTTGTTGTTGTTGTTGTTGTTGTTGTTGTTTATTTGACGTTGTTGTTATTGTTGTTGTTTATTTGACGTTGTTGTTGTTGTTGTTGTTGTTGTTGTTGTTGTTTATTTGACGTTGTTGTTATTGTTGTTTATTTGACGTTGTTGTTGTTGTTTATTTGACATTGTTGTTGTTGTTGTTGTTTATTTGACGTTGTTGTTGTTTATTTGACGTTGTTGTTGACGTTGTTGTTGTTCTTATTGTTTATTTGACATTTTTGTTGTTGATGATGTTGTTGTTGTTTTTGTTGTTTATTTGATGTGGTTGTTGTTGTTTATTTGACGTTGTTGTTGTTGCTGTTGTTTATTTGACGTTGTTGTTATTGTTGTTGTTATTGTTGTTTTTGTTGTTGTTTATTTGACGTTGTTCTTGTTGTTGTTGTTTATTTGACGTTGTTGTTGTTGTTTATTTGGCGTTGTTGTTGTTATTTATTTGACGTTGTTGTTGTTGTTTATTTGACATTGTTGTTATTGATGTTGTGGTTTATTTGACGTTGTTGTTGTTGTTGTTTATGTGACGTTGTTGTTGTTGACGTTGTTGTTGTTGTTGTATATTTGACGTTGTTGTTGTTGTTGTTTATTTGACGTTGTTGTTGTTGACGTTGTTGTTGTTATTGTTGTTGTTGTTGTTGTTGTTTATTTGACGTTGTTGTTGTTGTTCATTTGACGTTGTTGTTGTTGTTTATTTGACGTTGTTGTTGTTGTTGTTGTTTATTTGACGTTGTTGTTGTTGTTGTTTATTTGACGTTGTTGTTGTTGTTGTTGTTTGTTTGACGTTGTTGTTGTTGTTTATTTGACGTTGTTGTTGTTGTTGTTGACGTTGTTGTTGTTGATGTTGTTGTTGTTATTGTTTATTTGACGTATTTGTTGTTGTATATTTGACGTTGTTGGTTTTGTTGTTATTGTTGTTATTGTTGTTGTTGTTGTTTATTTGACGTTGTTGTTGTTGTTGTTTATTTGACGTTGTTGTTGTTGTTTATTTGACGTTGTTGTTGTTGTTGTTTATTTGACGTTGTTGTTGTTGTTGTTGTTTATTTGACGTTGTTGTTGTTGTTGTTGTTGTTTATTTGACGTTGTTGTTATTGTTGTTGTTTATTTGACGTTGTTGTTGTTGTTGTTGTTTATTTGACGTTGTTGTTGTTGTTGTTTATTTGACGTTGTTGTTGTTGTGGTTTATTTGACGTTGTTGTTGTTCATCTGACGTTGTTGTTGTTGTGTATTTGACGTTATTGTTGTTGGTGACGTTGTTGTTGTTGTTATTTATTTGACATTATTGTTGTTGTTGTTGTTGTTGTTTATTTGACGTTGTTGTTGTTGTTTATTTGACGTTGTTGTTATTGTTGTTTATTTGACGTTGTTGTTGTTGTTGTTGTTTGTTTGACGTTGTTGTTGTTGTTGTTGTTGTTTATTTGACGTTGTTGTTGTTGTTGTTGACGTTGTTGTTGTTGATGTTGTTGTTGTTATTGTTTATTTGACGTATTTGTTGTTGTATATTTGACGTTGTTGTTGTTTATTTGACGTTGTTGTTGTTGTTGTTGTTATTGTTGTTATTGTTGTTGTTGTTGTTTATTTGACGTTGTTGTTGTTGTTGTTTATTTGACGTTGTTGTTGTTGTTGTTTATTTGACGTTGTTGTTGTTGTTGTTGTTTATTTGACGTTGTTGTTGTTTGTTTGACTTTGTTGTTGTTGTTGTTGTTGTTTATTTGACATTGTTGTTATTGTTGTTGTTTATTTGACGTTGTTGTTGTTGTTGTTGTTGTTGTTTATTTGACGTTGTTGTTATTGTTGTTGTTTATTTGACGTTGTTGTTGTTGTTGTTTATTTGACGATGTTGTTGTTCATTTGACGTTGTTGTTATTGTTGTTTATTTGACGTTGTTGTTATTGTTGTTTATTTGACGTTGTTGTTGTTGTTTATTTGACATTGTTGTTGTTGTTGTTGTTTATTTGACGTTGTTGTTGTTTATTTGACGTTGTTGTTGACGTTGTTGTTGTTCTTATTGTTTATTTGACATTTTTGTTGTTGATGATGTTGTTGTTGTTTTTGTTGTTTATTTGATGTGGTTGTTGTTGTTTATTTGACGTTGTTGTTGTTGCTGTTGTTTATTTGACGTTGTTGTTATTGTTGTTGTTATTGTTGTTTTTGTTGTTGTTTATTTGACGTTGTTCTTGTTGTTGTTGTTTATTTGACGTTGTTGTTGTTGTTTATTTGGCGTTGTTATTGTTATTTATTTGACGTTGTTGTTGTTGTTTATTTGACATTGTTGTTATTGATGTTGTGGTTTATTTGACGTTGTTGTTGTTGTTGTTTATGTGACGTTGTTGTTGTTGACGTTGTTATTGTTGTTGTATATTTGACGTTGTTGTTGTTGTTGTTTATTTGACGTTGTTGTTGTTGACGTTGTTGTTGTTATTGTTGTTGTTGTTGTTGTTTTTTATTTGACGTTGTTGTTGTTGTTCATTTGACGTTGTTGTTGTTGTTTATTTGACGTTGTTGTTGTTGTTGTTGTTTATTTGACATTGTTGTTGTTGTTGTTTATTTGACGTTGTTGTTGTTGTTGTTGTTTGTTTGACGTTGTTGTTGTTGTTTATTTGACGTTGTTGTTGTTGTTGTTGACGTTGTTGTTGTTGATGTTGTTGTTGTTATTGTTTATTTGACGTATTTGTTGTTGTATATTTGACGTTGTTGTTGTTTATTTGACGTTGTTGTTGTTGTTGTTATTGTTGTTATTGTTGTTGTTGTTGTTTATTTGACGTTTTTGTTGTTGTTGTTGTTTATTTGACGTTGTTGTTGTTGTTTATTTGACGTTGTTGTTGTTGTTGTTTATTTGACGTTGTTGTTGTTGTTGTTGTTTGTTTGACGTTGTTGTTGTTGTTGTTGTTGTTTATTTGACGTTGTTGTTATTGTTGTTGTTTATTTGACGTTGTTGTTGTTGTTGTTGTTGTTTATTTGACGTTGTTGTTATTGTTGTTGTTTATTTGATGTTGTTGTTGTTGTTGTTTATTTGACGTTGTTGTTGTTCATTTGACGTTGTTGTTATTGTTGTTTATTTGACGTTGTTGTTATTGTTGTTTATTTGACGTTGTTGTTGTTGTTTATTTGACATTGTTGTTGTTGTTGTTGTTTATTTGACGTTGTTGTTGTTTATTTGACGTTGTTGTTGTTGACGTTGTTCTTGTTGTTATTGTTTATTTGACGTTGTTGTTGTTGTTGTTTATTTGACGTAGTTGTTGTTGACGTTGTTGTTGTTGTTGTTTATTTGATGTTTTTGTTGTTGTTGATGTTGTTGTTGTTTTTTTTTGTTTATTTGATGTGGTTGTTGTTGTTTATTTGACGTTGTTGTTGTTGCTGTTGTTTATTTGACGTTGTTGTTATTGTTGTTGATATTGTTGTTTTTGTTGTTGTTTATTTGACGTTGTTCTTGTTGTTGTTGTCTATTTGACGTTGTTGTTGTTGTTGTTGTTGTTGTTGTTTATTTAGCATTGTTGTTGTTATTTATTTGACGTTGTTGTTGTTGTTTATTTAACATTGTTGTTGTTGATGTTGTTGTTTATTTGACGTTGTTGTTGTTGTTGTTTATTTGACGTTGTTGTTCTTGTTGTTGTTTATTTGACGTAGTTGTTGTTGTTGACGTTGTTGTTGTTGTTGTTTGTTTATTTGACGATTTTGTTCTTGTTGTTGTTTATTTGACGTTGTTGTTCTTGTTTATTTGACGTTATTGTTGTTGTTGACGTTGTTGTTGTTGTTGTTGTTATTTATTTGACGTTGTTGTTGTTGTTGTTGTTTATTTGACGTTGTTGTTGTTGTTGTTTATTTGACGTTATTTTTGTTGTTGTTTATTTGACGGTGTTGTTGTTGTTTATTTGACGTTATTTTTGTTGTTGTTTATTTGACGGTGTTGTTGTTGTTTATTTGACGTTGTTGTTGTTGTTGTTGTTGTTGTTTATTTGACGTTGTTGTTGTTGTTGACGTTGTTGTTGTTGTTGTTATTTATTTGACGTTGTTGTTGTTTATTTGACGTTATTGTTGTTGATGTTGTTGTTGTTGTTATTGTTTATTTGACGTTGTTGTTGTTGTTGTTTATTTGACGTAGTTGTTGTTGACGTTGTTGTTGTTGTTGTTGTTTATTTGACGTTTTTGTTGTTGTTGATGTTGTTGTTGTTTTTGTTGTTGTTTATTTGATGTGGTTGTTGTTGTTTATTTGACGTTGTTGTTGTTGTTTATTTGACGTTGTTGTCATTATTGTTGTTATTGTTGTTTTTGTTGTTGTTTATTTGACATTGTTCTTGTTGTTGTTGTTTATTTGACGTTGTTGTTGTTGTTGTTGTTTATTTGACGTTGTTGTTGTTATTTATTTGACGTTGTTGTTGTTGTTGTTGTTGTTGTTTATTTGACATTGTTGTTGTTGTTATTGTTGTTTATTTGTCGTTGTTGTTGTTGACGTTGTTGTTATTGTTGTTGTTTATTTGACGTAGTTGTTGTTGTTGATGTTGTTGTTGTTTATTTGACGTTGTTATTGTTGTTTATTTGACGTTGTTGTTATTGTTGTTTTTTGATGTTGTTGTTGTTTATTTGACGTTGTTGTTGTTGACGTTGTTGTTGTTATTGTAGATTTGACGTATTTGTTGTAGTATATTTGACGTTGTTGTTGTTTATTTGACGTTGTTGTTGTTGTTGTTGTTGTTTATTTGACGTTGTTGTTATTGACGTTGTTGTTGTTGTTATTGTTGTTGTTGTTGTTGTTGTTGTTTATTTGACGTTGTTATTGTTGTTGTTGTTGTTTATTTGACGATGTTGTTGTTGTTGTTTATTTGATGTTGTTGTTGTTGTTGTTTATTTGACGTTATTGTTGTTGTTGACGTTGTTGTTGTTGTTATTTATTTGACGTTATTGTTGTTGTTGTTGTTGTTGTTGTTGTTTATTTGACGTTGTTGTTGTTGTTTGTTTGACGTTGTTGTTGTTGTTGTTTATTTGACGTTGTTGTTGTTATTTATTTGACGTTGTTGTTATTGTTGTTGTTTATTTGACGTTGTTGTTGTTGTTGTTTATTTGACGTTGTTGTTGTTTATTTGACGTTGTTGTTGTTGTTGTTGTTCATTTGACGTTGTTGTTGTTTATTTGACGTTGTTGTTGTTATTGTTGTTTTTGTTGTTGTTTATTTGACGTTGTTCTTGTTGTTGTTGTTTATTTGACGTTGTTGTTGTTGTTTATTTGGCGTTGTTATTGTTATTTATTTGACGTTGTTGTTGTTGTTTATTTGACATTGTTGTTATTGATGTTGTGGTTTATTTGACGTTGTTGTTGTTGTTGTTTATGTGACGTTGTTGTTGTTGACGTTGTTATTGTTGTTGTATATTTGACGTTGTTGTTGTTGTTGTTTATTTGACGTTGTTGTTGTTGACGTTGTTGTTGTTATTGTTGTTGTTGTTGTTGTTTTTTATTTGACGTTGTTGTTGTTGTTCATTTGACGTTGTTGTTGTTGTTTATTTGACGTTGTTGTTGTTGTTGTTGTTTATTTGACATTGTTGTTGTTGTTGTTGTTTATTTGACGTTGTTGTTGTTGTTGTTGTTTGTTTGACGTTGTTGTTGTTGTTTATTTGACGTTGTTGTTGTTGTTGTTGACGTTGTTGTTGTTGATGTTGTTGTTGTTATTGTTTATTTGACGTATTTGTTGTTGTATATTTGACGTTGTTGTTGTTTATTTGACGTTGTTGTTGTTGTTGTTATTGTTGTTATTGTTGTTTTTGTTGTTTATTTGACGTTGTTGTTGTTGTTGTTGTTTATTTGACGTTGTTGTTGTTGTTTATTTGACGTTGTTGTTGTTGTTGTTTATTTGACGTTGTTGTTGTTGTTGTTGTTTGTTTGACGTTGTTGTTGTTGTTGTTGTTGTTTATTTGACGTTGTTGTTATTGTTGTTGTTTATTTGACGTTGTTGTTGTTGTTGTTGTTGTTTATTTGACGTTGTTGTTATTGTTGTTGTTTATTTGATGTTGTTGTTGTTGTTGTTTATTTGACGTTGTTGTTGTTCATTTGACGTTGTTGTTATTGTTGTTTATTTGACGTTGTTGTTATTGTTGTTTATTTGACGTTGTTGTTGTTGTTTATTTGACATTGTTGTTGTTGTTGTTGTTTATTTGACGTTGTTGTTGTTTATTTGACGTTGTTGTTGTTGACGTTGTTGTTGTTGTTATTGTTTATTTGACGTTGTTGTTGTTGTTGTTTATTTGACGTAGTTGTTGTTGACGTTGTTGTTGTTGTTGTTTATTTGATGTTTTTGTTGTTGTTGATGTTGTTGTTGTTTTTTTTTGTTTATTTGATGTGGTTGTTGTTGTTTATTTGACGTTGTTGTTGTTGCTGTTGTTTATTTGACGTTGTTGTTATTGTTGTTGATATTGTTGTTTTTGTTGTTGTTTATTTGACGTTGTTCTTGTTGTTGTTGTCTATTTGACGTTGTTGTTGTTGTTGTTGTTGTTGTTGTTTATTTAGCATTGTTGTTGTTATTTATTTGACGTTGTTGTTGTTGTTTATTTAACATTGTTGTTGTTGATGTTGTTGTTTATTTGACGTTGTTGTTGTTGTTGTTTATTTGACGTTGTTGTTCTTGTTGTTGTTTATTTGACGTAGTTGTTGTTGTTGACGTTGTTGTTGTTGTTGTTTGTTTATTTGACGATTTTGTTCTTGTTGTTGTTTATTTGACGTTGTTGTTCTTGTTTATTTGACGTTATTGTTGTTGTTGACGTTGTTGTTGTTGTTGTTGTTATTTATTTGACGTTGTTGTTGTTGTTGTTGTTTATTTGACGTTGTTGTTGTTGTTGTTTATTTGACGTTATTTTTGTTGTTGTTTATTTGACGGTGTTGTTGTTGTTTATTTGACGTTATTTTTGTTGTTGTTTATTTGACGGTGTTGTTGTTGTTTATTTGACGTTGTTGTTGTTGTTGTTGTTGTTTATTTGACGTTGTTGTTGTTGTTGACGTTGTTGTTGTTGTTGTTATTTATTTGACGTTGTTGTTGTTTATTTGACGTTATTGTTGTTGATGTTGTTGTTGTTGTTATTGTTTATTTGACGTTGTTGTTGTTGTTGTTTATTTGACGTAGTTGTTGTTGACGTTGTTGTTGTTGTTGTTGTTTATTTGACGTTTTTGTTGTTGTTGATGTTGTTGTTGTTTTTGTTGTTGTTTATTTGATGTGGTTGTTGTTGTTTATTTGACGTTGTTGTTGTTGTTTGACTTTGTTGTTGTTGTTGTTGTTTATTTGACGTTGTTGTTATTGTTGTTGTTTATTTGACGTTGTTGTTGTTGTTGTTGTTGTTGTTGTTGTTGTTTATTTGACGTTGTTGTTATTGTTGTTGTTTATTTGACGTTGTTGTTGTTGTTGTTGTTGTTGTTGTTGTTTATTTGACGTTGTTGTTATTGTTGTTTATTTGACGTTGTTGTTGTTGTTTATTTGACATTGTTGTTGTTGTTGTTGTTTATTTGACGTTGTTGTTGTTTATTTGACGTTGTTGTTGACGTTGTTGTTGTTCTTATTGTTTATTTGACATTTTTGTTGTTGATGATGTTGTTGTTGTTTTTGTTGTTTATTTGATGTGGTTGTTGTTGTTTATTTGACGTTGTTGTTGTTGCTGTTGTTTATTTGACGTTGTTGTTATTGTTGTTGTTATTGTTGTTTTTGTTGTTGTTTATTTGACGTTGTTCTTGTTGTTGTTGTTTATTTGACGTTGTTGTTGTTGTTTATTTGGCGTTGTTGTTGTTATTTATTTGACGTTGTTGTTGTTGTTTATTTGACATTGTTGTTATTGATGTTGTGGTTTATTTGACGTTGTTGTTGTTGTTGTTTATGTGACGTTGTTGTTGTTGACGTTGTTGTTGTTGTATATTTGACGTTGTTGTTGTTGTTGTTTATTTGACGTTGTTGTTGTTGACGTTGTTGTTGTTATTGTTGTTGTTGTTGTTGTTTTTTATTTGACGTTGTTGTTGTTGTTCATTTGACGTTGTTGTTGTTGTTTATTTGACGTTGTTGTTGTTGTTGTTGTTTATTTGACATTGTTGTTGTTGTTGTTTATTTGACGTTGTTGTTGTTGTTGTTGTTTGTTTGACGTTGTTGTTGTTGTTTATTTGACGTTGTTGTTGTTGTTGTTGACGTTGTTGTTGTTGATGTTGTTGTTGTTATTGTTTATTTGACGTATTTGTTGTTGTATATTTGACGTTGTTGGTTTTGTTGTTATTGTTGTTATTGTTGTTGTTGTTGTTTATTTGACGTTGTTGTTGTTGTTGTTTATTTGACGTTGTTGTTGTTGTTTATTTGACGTTGTTGTTGTTGTTGTTTATTTGACGTTGTTGTTGTTGTTGTTGTTTATTTGACGTTGTTGTTGTTGTTGTTGTTGTTTATTTGACGTTGTTGTTATTGTTGTTGTTTATTTGACGTTGTTGTTGTTGTTGTTGTTTATTTGACGTTGTTGTTGTTGTTTATTTGACGTTGTTGTTGTTGTGGTTTATTTGACGTTGTTGTTGTTCATCTGACGTTGTTGTTGTTGTGTATTTGACGTTATTGTTGTTGTTGACGTTGTTGTTGTTGTTATTTATTTGACATTATTGTTGTTGTTGTTGTTGTTGTTTATTTGACGTTGTTGTTGTTGTTTATTTGACGTTGTTGTTATTGTTGTTTATTTGACGTTGTTGTTGTTGTTGTTGTTGTTTGTTTGACGTTGTTGTTGTTGTTGTTGTTGTTTATTTGACGTTGTTGTTGTTGTTGTTGACGTTGTTGTTGTTGATGTTGTTGTTGTTATTGTTTATTTGACGTATTTGTTGTTGTATATTTGACGTTGTTGTTGTTTATTTGACGTTGTTGTTGTTGTTGTTATTGTTGTTATTGTTGTTGTTGTTGTTTATTTGACGTTGTTGTTGTTGTTGTTTATTTGACGTTGTTGTTGTTGTTGTTTATTTGACGTTGTTGTTGTTGTTGTTGTTTATTTGACGTTGTTGTTGTTTGTTTGACTTTGTTGTTGTTGTTGTTGTTTATTTGACATTGTTGTTATTGTTGTTGTTTATTTGACGTTGTTGTTGTTGTTGTTGTTGTTTATTTGACGTTGTTGTTATTGTTGTTGTTTATTTGACGTTGTTGTTGTTGTTGTTTATTTGACGATGTTGTTGTTCATTTGACGTTGTTGTTATTGTTGTTTATTTGACGTTGTTGTTATTGTTGTTTATTTGACGTTGTTGTTGTTGTTTATTTGACATTGTTGTTGTTGTTGTTGTTTATTTGACGTTGTTGTTGTTTATTTGACGTTGTTGTTGACGTTGTTGTTGTTCTTATTGTTTATTTGACATTTTTGTTGTTGATGATGTTGTTGTTGTTTTTGTTGTTTATTTGATGTGGTTGTTGTTGTTTATTTGACGTTGTTGTTGTTGCTGTTGTTTATTTGACGTTGTTGTTATTGTTGTTGTTATTGTTGTTTTTGTTGTTGTTTATTTGACGTTGTTCTTGTTGTTGTTGTTTATTTGACGTTGTTGTTGTTGTTTATTTGACGTTGTTGTTGTTGTTGTTGACGTTGTTGTTGTTGATGTTGTTGTTGTTATTGTTTATTTGACGTATTTGTTGTTGTATATTTGACGTTGTTGTTGTTTATTTGACGTTGTTGTTGTTGTTGTTATTGTTGTTATTGTTGTTGTTGTTGTTTATTTGACGTTGTTGTTGTTGTTGTTGTTTATTTGACGTTGTTGTTGTTGTTTATTTGACGTTGTTGTTGTTGTTGTTTATTTGACGTTGTTGTTGTTGTTGTTGTTTGTTTGACGTTGTTGTTGTTGTTGTTGTTGTTTATTTGACGTTGTTGTTATTGTTGTTGTTTATTTGACGTTGTTGTTGTTGTTGTTGTTGTTTATTTGACGTTGTTGTTATTGTTGTTGTTTATTTGATGTTGTTGTTGTTGTTGTTTATTTGACGTTGTTGTTGTTCATTTGACGTTGTTGTTATTGTTGTTTATTTGACGTTGTTGTTATTGTTGTTTATTTGACGTTGTTGTTGTTGTTTATTTGACATTGTTGTTGTTGTTGTTGTTTATTTGACGTTGTTGTTGTTTATTTGACGTTGTTGTTGTTGACGTTGTTGTTGTTGTTATTGTTTATTTGACGTTGTTGTTGTTGTTGTTTATTTGACGTAGTTGTTGTTGACGTTGTTGTTGTTGTTGTTTATTTGATGTTTTTGTTGTTGTTGATGTTGTTGTTGTTTTTTTTTGTTTATTTGATGTGGTTGTTGTTGTTTATTTGACGTTGTTGTTGTTGCTGTTGTTTATTTGACGTTGTTGTTATTGTTGTTGATATTGTTGTTTTTGTTGTTGTTTATTTGACGTTGTTCTTGTTGTTGTTGTCTATTTGACGTTGTTGTTGTTGTTGTTGTTGTTGTTGTTTATTTAGCATTGTTGTTGTTATTTATTTGACGTTGTTGTTGTTGTTTATTTAACATTGTTGTTGTTGATGTTGTTGTTTATTTGACGTTGTTGTTGTTGTTGTTTATTTGACGTTGTTGTTCTTGTTGTTGTTTATTTGACGTAGTTGTTGTTGTTGACGTTGTTGTTGTTGTTGTTTGTTTATTTGACGATTTTGTTCTTGTTGTTGTTTATTTGACGTTGTTGTTCTTGTTTATTTGACGTTATTGTTGTTGTTGACGTTGTTGTTGTTGTTGTTGTTATTTATTTGACGTTGTTGTTGTTGTTGTTGTTTATTTGACGTTGTTGTTGTTGTTGTTTATTTGACGTTATTTTTGTTGTTGTTTATTTGACGGTGTTGTTGTTGTTTATTTGACGTTATTTTTGTTGTTGTTTATTTGACGGTGTTGTTGTTGTTTATTTGACGTTGTTGTTGTTGTTGTTGTTGTTTATTTGACGTTGTTGTTGTTGTTGACGTTGTTGTTGTTGTTGTTATTTATTTGACGTTGTTGTTGTTTATTTGACGTTATTGTTGTTGATGTTGTTGTTGTTGTTATTGTTTATTTGACGTTGTTGTTGTTGTTGTTTATTTGACGTAGTTGTTGTTGACGTTGTTGTTGTTGTTGTTGTTTATTTGACGTTTTTGTTGTTGTTGATGTTGTTGTTGTTTTTGTTGTTGTTTATTTGATGTGGTTGTTGTTGTTTATTTGACGTTGTTGTTGTTGTTTGACTTTGTTGTTGTTGTTGTTGTTTATTTGACGTTGTTGTTATTGTTGTTGTTTATTTGACGTTGTTGTTGTTGTTGTTGTTGTTGTTGTTGTTGTTTATTTGACGTTGTTGTTATTGTTGTTGTTTATTTGACGTTGTTGTTGTTGTTGTTGTTGTTGTTGTTGTTTATTTGACGTTGTTGTTATTGTTGTTTATTTGACGTTGTTGTTGTTGTTTATTTGACATTGTTGTTGTTGTTGTTGTTTATTTGACGTTGTTGTTGTTTATTTGACGTTGTTGTTGACGTTGTTGTTGTTCTTATTGTTTATTTGACATTTTTGTTGTTGATGATGTTGTTGTTGTTTTTGTTGTTTATTTGATGTGGTTGTTGTTGTTTATTTGACGTTGTTGTTGTTGCTGTTGTTTATTTGACGTTGTTGTTATTGTTGTTGTTATTGTTGTTTTTGTTGTTGTTTATTTGACGTTGTTCTTGTTGTTGTTGTTTATTTGACGTTGTTGTTGTTGTTTATTTGGCGTTGTTGTTGTTATTTATTTGACGTTGTTGTTGTTGTTTATTTGACATTGTTGTTATTGATGTTGTGGTTTATTTGACGTTGTTGTTGTTGTTGTTTATGTGACGTTGTTGTTGTTGACGTTGTTGTTGTTGTATATTTGACGTTGTTGTTGTTGTTGTTTATTTGACGTTGTTGTTGTTGACGTTGTTGTTGTTATTGTTGTTGTTGTTGTTGTTTTTTATTTGACGTTGTTGTTGTTGTTCATTTGACGTTGTTGTTGTTGTTTATTTGACGTTGTTGTTGTTGTTGTTGTTTATTTGACATTGTTGTTGTTGTTGTTTATTTGACGTTGTTGTTGTTGTTGTTGTTTGTTTGACGTTGTTGTTGTTGTTTATTTGACGTTGTTGTTGTTGTTGTTGACGTTGTTGTTGTTGATGTTGTTGTTGTTATTGTTTATTTGACGTATTTGTTGTTGTATATTTGACGTTGTTGGTTTTGTTGTTATTGTTGTTATTGTTGTTGTTGTTGTTTATTTGACGTTGTTGTTGTTGTTGTTTATTTGACGTTGTTGTTGTTGTTTATTTGACGTTGTTGTTGTTGTTGTTTATTTGACGTTGTTGTTGTTGTTGTTGTTTATTTGACGTTGTTGTTGTTGTTGTTGTTGTTTATTTGACGTTGTTGTTATTGTTGTTGTTTATTTGACGTTGTTGTTGTTGTTGTTGTTTATTTGACGTTGTTGTTGTTGTTTATTTGACGTTGTTGTTGTTGTGGTTTATTTGACGTTGTTGTTGTTCATCTGACGTTGTTGTTGTTGTGTATTTGACGTTATTGTTGTTGTTGACGTTGTTGTTGTTGTTATTTATTTGACATTATTGTTGTTGTTGTTGTTGTTGTTTATTTGACGTTGTTGTTGTTGTTTATTTGACGTTGTTGTTATTGTTGTTTATTTGACGTTGTTGTTGTTGTTGTTGTTGTTTGTTTGACGTTGTTGTTGTTGTTGTTGTTGTTTATTTGACGTTGTTGTTGTTGTTGTTGACGTTGTTGTTGTTGATGTTGTTGTTGTTATTGTTTATTTGACGTATTTGTTGTTGTATATTTGACGTTGTTGTTGTTTATTTGACGTTGTTGTTGTTGTTGTTATTGTTGTTATTGTTGTTGTTGTTGTTTATTTGACGTTGTTGTTGTTGTTGTTTATTTGACGTTGTTGTTGTTGTTGTTTATTTGACGTTGTTGTTGTTGTTGTTGTTTATTTGACGTTGTTGTTGTTTGTTTGACTTTGTTGTTGTTGTTGTTGTTTATTTGACATTGTTGTTATTGTTGTTGTTTATTTGACGTTGTTGTTGTTGTTGTTGTTGTTTATTTGACGTTGTTGTTATTGTTGTTGTTTATTTGACGTTGTTGTTGTTGTTGTTTATTTGACGATGTTGTTGTTCATTTGACGTTGTTGTTATTGTTGTTTATTTGACGTTGTTGTTATTGTTGTTTATTTGACGTTGTTGTTGTTGTTTATTTGACATTGTTGTTGTTGTTGTTGTTTATTTGACGTTGTTGTTGTTTATTTGACGTTGTTGTTGACGTTGTTGTTGTTCTTATTGTTTATTTGACATTTTTGTTGTTGATGATGTTGTTGTTGTTTTTGTTGTTTATTTGATGTGGTTGTTGTTGTTTATTTGACGTTGTTGTTGTTGCTGTTGTTTATTTGACGTTGTTGTTATTGTTGTTGTTATTGTTGTTTTTGTTGTTGTTTATTTGACGTTGTTCTTGTTGTTGTTGTTTATTTGACGTTGTTGTTGTTGTTTATTTGGCGTTGTTATT
Source organism: Vicia faba (assembly GCA_948472305.1). Classification (NCBI taxonomy): domain Eukaryota; kingdom Viridiplantae; phylum Streptophyta; class Magnoliopsida; order Fabales; family Fabaceae; genus Vicia; species Vicia faba. The sequence goes on from OX451735.1 coordinate 1,206,677,008, forward strand.
GTTATTTATTTGACGTTGTTGTTGTTGTTTATTTGACATTGTTGTTATTGATGTTGTGGTTTATTTGACGTTGTTGTTGTTGTTGTTTATGTGACGTTGTTGTTGTTGACGTTGTTATTGTTGTTGTATATTTGACGTTGTTGTTGTTGTTGTTTATTTGACGTTGTTGTTGTTGACGTTGTTGTTGTTATTGTTGTTGTTGTTGTTGTTTTTTATTTGACGTTGTTGTTGTTGTTCATTTGACATTGTTGTTGTTGTTTATTTGACGTTGTTGTTGTTGTTGTTGTTTATTTGACATTGTTGTTGTTGTTGTTTATTTGACGTTGTTGTTGTTGTTGTTGTTTGTTTGACGTTGTTGTTGTTGTTTATTTGACGTTGTTGTTGTTGTTGTTGACGTTGTTGTTGTTGATGTTGTTGTTGTTATTGTTTATTTGACGTATTTGTTGTTGTATATTTGACGTTGTTGTTGTTTATTTGACGTTGTTGTTGTTGTTGTTATTGTTGTTATTGTTGTTGTTGTTGTTTATTTGACGTTTTTGTTGTTGTTGTTGTTTATTTGACGTTGTTGTTGTTGTTTATTTGACGTTGTTGTTGTTGTTGTTTATTTGACGTTGTTGTTGTTGTTGTTGTTTGTTTGACGTTGTTGTTGTTGTTGTTGTTGTTTATTTGACGTTGTTGTTATTGTTGTTGTTTATTTGACGTTGTTGTTGTTGTTGTTGTTGTTTATTTGACGTTGTTGTTATTGTTGTTGTTTATTTGATGTTGTTGTTGTTGTTGTTTATTTGACGTTGTTGTTGTTCATTTGACGTTGTTGTTATTGTTGTTTATTTGACGTTGTTGTTATTGTTGTTTATTTGACGTTGTTGTTGTTGTTTATTTGACATTGTTGTTGTTGTTGTTGTTTATTTGACGTTGTTGTTGTTTATTTGACGTTGTTGTTGTTGACGTTGTTGTTGTTGTTATTGTTTATTTGACGTTGTTGTTGTTGTTGTTGTTTATTTGACGTTGTTGTTGTTGTTGTTGTTGTTGTTGTTGTTTATTTGACGTTGTTGTTATTGTTGTTGTTTATTTGACGTTGTTGTTGTTGTTGTTGTTGTTGTTGTTGTTTATTTGACGTTGTTGTTATTGTTGTTTATTTGACGTTGTTGTTGTTGTTTATTTGACATTGTTGTTGTTGTTGTTGTTTATTTGACGTTGTTGTTGTTTATTTGACGTTGTTGTTGACGTTGTTGTTGTTCTTATTGTTTATTTGACATTTTTGTTGTTGATGATGTTGTTGTTGTTTTTGTTGTTTATTTGATGTGGTTGTTGTTGTTTATTTGACGTTGTTGTTGTTGCTGTTGTTTATTTGACGTTGTTGTTATTGTTGTTGTTATTGTTGTTTTTGTTGTTGTTTATTTGACGTTGTTCTTGTTGTTGTTGTTTATTTGACGTTGTTGTTGTTGTTTATTTGGCGTTGTTGTTGTTATTTATTTGACGTTGTTGTTGTTGTTTATTTGACATTGTTGTTATTGATGTTGTGGTTTATTTGACGTTGTTGTTGTTGTTGTTTATGTGACGTTGTTGTTGTTGACGTTGTTGTTGTTGTTGTATATTTGACGTTGTTGTTGTTGTTGTTTATTTGACGTTGTTGTTGTTGACGTTGTTGTTGTTATTGTTGTTGTTGTTGTTGTTTTTTATTTGACGTTGTTGTTGTTGTTCATTTGACGTTGTTGTTGTTGTTTATTTGACGTTGTTGTTGTTGTTGTTGTTTATTTGACGTTGTTGTTGTTGTTGTTTATTTGACGTTGTTGTTGTTGTTGTTGTTTGTTTGACGTTGTTGTTGTTGTTTATTTGACGTTGTTGTTGTTGTTGTTGACGTTGTTGTTGTTGATGTTGTTGTTGTTATTGTTTATTTGACGTATTTGTTGTTGTATATTTGACGTTGTTGGTTTTGTTGTTATTGTTGTTATTGTTGTTGTTGTTGTTTATTTGACGTTGTTGTTGTTGTTGTTTATTTGACGTTGTTGTTGTTGTTTATTTGACGTTGTTGTTGTTGTTGTTTATTTGACGTTGTTGTTGTTGTTGTTGTTTATTTGACGTTGTTGTTGTTGTTTATTTGACGTTGTTGTTATTGTTGTTGTTTATTTGACGTTGTTGTTGTTGTTGTTGTTTATTTGACGTTGTTGTTGTTGTTTATTTGACGTTGTTGTTGTTGTGGTTTATTTGACGTTGTTGTTGTTCATCTGACGTTGTTGTTGTTGTGTATTTGACGTTATTGTTGTTGTTGACGTTGTTGTTGTTGTTATTTATTTGACATTATTGTTGTTGTTGTTGTTGTTGTTTATTTGACGTTGTTGTTGTTGTTTATTTGACGTTGTTGTTATTGTTGTTTATTTGACGTTGTTGTTGTTGTTGTTGTTTGTTTGACGTTGTTGTTGTTGTTGTTGTTGTTTATTTGACGTTGTTGTTGTTGTTGTTGACGTTGTTGTTGTTGATGTTGTTGTTGTTATTGTTTATTTGACGTATTTGTTGTTGTATATTTGACGTTGTTGTTGTTTATTTGACGTTGTTGTTGTTGTTGTTATTGTTGTTGTTGTTGTTTATTTGACGTTGTTGTTGTTGTTGTTTATTTGACGTTGTTGTTGTTGTTGTTTATTTGACGTTGTTGTTGTTGTTGTTTATTTGACGTTGTTGTTGTTTGTTTGACTTTGTTGTTGTTGTTGTTGTTGTTTATTTGACATTGTTGTTATTGTTGTTGTTTATTTGACGTTGTTGTTGTTGTTGTTGTTGTTGTTTATTTGACGTTGTTGTTATTGTTGTTGTTTATTTGACGTTGTTGTTGTTGTTGTTTATTTGACGATGTTGTTGTTCATTTGACGTTGTTGTTATTGTTGTTTATTTGACGTTGTTGTTATTGTTGTTTATTTGACGTTGTTGTTGTTGTTTATTTGACATTGTTGTTGTTGTTGTTGTTTATTTGACGTTGTTGTTGTTTATTTGACGTTGTTGTTGACGTTGTTGTTGTTCTTATTGTTTATTTGACATTTTTGTTGTTGATGATGTTGTTGTTGTTTTTGTTGTTTATTTGATGTGGTTGTTGTTGTTTATTTGACGTTGTTGTTGTTGCTGTTGTTTATTTGACGTTGTTGTTATTGTTGTTGTTATTGTTGTTTTTGTTGTTGTTTATTTGACGTTGTTCTTGTTGTTGTTGTTTATTTGACGTTGTTGTTGTTGTTTATTTGGCGTTGTTATTGTTATTTATTTGACGTTGTTGTTGTTGTTTATTTGACATTGTTGTTATTGATGTTGTGGTTTATTTGACGTTGTTGTTGTTGTTGTTTATGTGACGTTGTTGTTGTTGACGTTGTTATTGTTGTTGTATATTTGACGTTGTTGTTGTTGTTGTTTATTTGACGTTGTTGTTGTTGACGTTGTTGTTGTTATTGTTGTTGTTGTTGTTGTTTTTTATTTGACGTTGTTGTTGTTGTTCATTTGACGTTGTTGTTGTTGTTTATTTGACGTTGTTGTTGTTGTTGTTGTTTATTTGACATTGTTGTTGTTGTTGTTTATTTGACGTTGTTGTTGTTGTTGTTGTTTGTTTGACGTTGTTGTTGTTGTTTATTTGACGTTGTTGTTGTTGTTGTTGACGTTGTTGTTGTTGATGTTGTTGTTGTTATTGTTTATTTGACGTATTTGTTGTTGTATATTTGACGTTGTTGTTGTTTATTTGACGTTGTTGTTGTTGTTGTTATTGTTGTTATTGTTGTTGTTGTTGTTTATTTGACGTTTTTGTTGTTGTTGTTGTTTATTTGACGTTGTTGTTGTTGTTTATTTGACGTTGTTGTTGTTGTTGTTTATTTGACGTTGTTGTTGTTGTTGTTGTTTGTTTGACGTTGTTGTTGTTGTTGTTGTTGTTTATTTGACGTTGTTGTTATTGTTGTTGTTTATTTGACGTTGTTGTTGTTGTTGTTGTTGTTTATTTGACGTTGTTGTTATTGTTGTTGTTTATTTGATGTTGTTGTTGTTGTTGTTTATTTGACGTTGTTGTTGTTCATTTGACGTTGTTGTTATTGTTGTTTATTTGACGTTGTTGTTATTGTTGTTTATTTGACGTTGTTGTTGTTGTTTATTTGACATTGTTGTTGTTGTTGTTGTTTATTTGACGTTGTTGTTGTTTATTTGACGTTGTTGTTGTTGACGTTGTTGTTGTTGTTATTGTTTATTTGACGTTGTTGTTGTTGTTGTTTATTTGACGTAGTTGTTGTTGACGTTGTTGTTGTTGTTGTTTATTTGATGTTTTTGTTGTTGTTGATGTTGTTGTTGTTTTTTTTTGTTTATTTGATGTGGTTGTTGTTGTTTATTTGACGTTGTTGTTGTTGCTGTTGTTTATTTGACGTTGTTGTTATTGTTGTTGATATTGTTGTTTTTGTTGTTGTTTATTTGACGTTGTTCTTGTTGTTGTTGTCTATTTGACGTTGTTGTTGTTGTTGTTGTTGTTGTTTATTTAGCATTGTTGTTGTTATTTATTTGACGTTGTTGTTGTTGTTTATTTAACATTGTTGTTGTTGATGTTGTTGTTTATTTGACGTTGTTGTTGTTGTTGTTTATTTGACGTTGTTGTTCTTGTTGTTGTTTATTTGACGTAGTTGTTGTTGTTGACGTTGTTGTTGTTGTTGTTTGTTTATTTGACGATTTTGTTCTTGTTGTTGTTTATTTGACGTTGTTGTTCTTGTTTATTTGACGTTATTGTTGTTGTTGACGTTGTTGTTGTTGTTGTTGTTATTTATTTGACGTTGTTGTTGTTGTTGTTGTTTATTTGACGTTGTTGTTGTTGTTGTTTATTTGACGTTATTTTTGTTGTTGTTTATTTGACGGTGTTGTTGTTGTTTATTTGACGTTATTTTTGTTGTTGTTTATTTGACGGTGTTGTTGTTGTTTATTTGACGTTGTTGTTGTTGTTGTTGTTGTTTATTTGACGTTGTTGTTGTTGTTGACGTTGTTGTTGTTGTTGTTATTTATTTGACGTTGTTGTTGTTTATTTGACGTTATTGTTGTTGATGTTGTTGTTGTTGTTATTGTTTATTTGACGTTGTTGTTGTTGTTGTTTATTTGACGTAGTTGTTGTTGACGTTGTTGTTGTTGTTGTTGTTTATTTGACGTTTTTGTTGTTGTTGATGTTGTTGTTGTTTTTGTTGTTGTTTATTTGATGTGGTTGTTGTTGTTTATTTGACGTTGTTGTTGTTGTTTATTTGACGTTGTTGTCATTATTGTTGTTATTGTTGTTTTTGTTGTTGTTTATTTGACATTGTTCTTGTTGTTGTTGTTTATTTGACGTTGTTGTTGTTGTTGTTTATTTGACGTTGTTGTTGTTATTTATTTGACGTTGTTGTTGTTGTTGTTGTTGTTGTTTATTTGACATTGTTGTTGTTGTTGTTATTGTTGTTTATTTGTCGTTGTTGTTGTTGACGTTGTTGTTATTGTTATTGTTTATTTGACGTAGTTGTTGTTGTTGATGTTGTTGTTGTTTATTTGACGTTGTTATTGTTGTTTATTTGACGTTGTTGTTATTATTGTTTTTTGATGTTGTTGTTGTTTATTTGACGTTGTTGTTGTTGACGTTGTTGTTGTTATTGTAGATTTGACGTATTTGTTGTAGTATATTTGACGTTGTTGTTGTTTATTTGACGTTGTTGTTGTTGTTGTTGTTGTTTATTTGACGTTGTTGTTATTGACGTTGTTGTTGTTGTTATTGTTGTTGTTGTTGTTGTTGTTGTTTATTTGACGTTGTTATTGTTGTTGTTGTTGTTTATTTGACGATGTTGTTGTTGTTGTTTATTTGATGTTGTTGTTGTTGTTGTTTATTTGACGTTATTGTTGTTGTTGACGTTGTTGTTGTTGTTATTTATTTGACGTTATTGTTGTTGTTGTTGTTGTTGTTGTTGTTTATTTGACGTTGTTGTTGTTGTTTGTTTGACGTTGTTGTTGTTGTTGTTTATTTGACGTTGTTGTTGTTATTTATTTGACGTTGTTGTTATTGTTGTTGTTTATTTGACGTTGTTGTTGTTGTTGTTTATTTGACGTTGTTGTTGTTTATTTGACGTTGTTGTTGTTGTTGTTGTTCATTTGACGTTGTTGTTGTTTATTTGACGTTGTTGTTGTTATTGTTGTTTTTGTTGTTGTTTATTTGACGTTGTTCTTGTTGTTGTTGTTTATTTGACGTTGTTGTTGTTGTTTATTTGGCGTTGTTATTGTTATTTATTTGACGTTGTTGTTGTTGTTTATTTGACATTGTTGTTATTGATGTTGTGGTTTATTTGACGTTGTTGTTGTTGTTGTTTATGTGACGTTGTTGTTGTTGACGTTGTTATTGTTGTTGTATATTTGACGTTGTTGTTGTTGTTGTTTATTTGACGTTGTTGTTGTTGACGTTGTTGTTGTTATTGTTGTTGTTGTTGTTTTTTATTTGACGTTGTTGTTGTTGTTCATTTGACGTTGTTGTTGTTGTTTATTTGACGTTGTTGTTGTTGTTGTTGTTTATTTGACATTGTTGTTGTTGTTGTTTATTTGACGTTGTTGTTGTTGTTGTTGTTTGTTTGACGTTGTTGTTGTTGTTTATTTGACGTTGTTGTTGTTGTTGTTGACGTTGTTGTTGTTGATGTTGTTGTTGTTATTGTTTATTTGACGTATTTGTTGTTGTATATTTGACGTTGTTGTTGTTTATTTGACGTTGTTGTTGTTGTTGTTATTGTTGTTATTGTTGTTGTTGTTGTTTATTTGACGTTGTTGTTGTTGTTGTTGTTTATTTGACGTTGTTGTTGTTGTTTATTTGACGTTGTTGTTGTTGTTGTTTATTTGACGTTGTTGTTGTTGTTGTTGTTTGTTTGACGTTGTTGTTGTTGTTGTTGTTGTTTATTTGACGTTGTTGTTATTGTTGTTGTTTATTTGACGTTGTTGTTGTTGTTGTTGTTGTTTATTTGACGTTGTTGTTATTGTTGTTGTTTATTTGATGTTGTTGTTGTTGTTGTTTATTTGACGTTGTTGTTGTTCATTTGACGTTGTTGTTATTGTTGTTTATTTGACGTTGTTGTTATTGTTGTTTATTTGACGTTGTTGTTGTTGTTTATTTGACATTGTTGTTGTTGTTGTTTATTTGACGTTGTTGTTGTTTATTTGACGTTGTTGTTGTTGACGTTGTTGTTGTTGTTATTGTTTATTTGACGTTGTTGTTGTTGTTGTTTATTTGACGTAGTTGTTGTTGACGTTGTTGTTGTTGTTGTTTATTTGATGTTTTTGTTGTTGTTGATGTTGTTGTTGTTTTTTTTTGTTTATTTGATGTGGTTGTTGTTGTTTATTTGACGTTGTTGTTGTTGCTGTTGTTTATTTGACGTTGTTGTTATTGTTGTTGATATTGTTGTTTTTGTTGTTGTTTATTTGACGTTGTTCTTGTTGTTGTTGTCTATTTGACGTTGTTGTTGTTGTTGTTGTTGTTGTTGTTTATTTAGCATTGTTGTTGTTATTTATTTGACGTTGTTGTTGTTGTTTATTTAACATTGTTGTTGTTGATGTTGTTGTTTATTTGACGTTGTTGTTGTTGTTGTTTATTTGACGTTGTTGTTCTTGTTGTTGTTTATTTGACGTAGTTGTTGTTGTTGACGTTGTTGTTGTTGTTGTTTGTTTATTTGACGATTTTGTTCTTGTTGTTGTTTATTTGACGTTGTTGTTCTTGTTTATTTGACGTTATTGTTGTTGTTGACGTTGTTGTTGTTGTTGTTGTTATTTATTTGACGTTGTTGTTGTTGTTGTTGTTTATTTGACGTTGTTGTTGTTGTTGTTTATTTGACGTTATTTTTGTTGTTGTTTATTTGACGGTGTTGTTGTTGTTTATTTGACGTTATTTTTGTTGTTGTTTATTTGACGGTGTTGTTGTTGTTTATTTGACGTTGTTGTTGTTGTTGTTGTTGTTTATTTGACGTTGTTGTTGTTGTTGACGTTGTTGTTGTTGTTGTTATTTATTTGACGTTGTTGTTGTTTATTTGACGTTATTGTTGTTGATGTTGTTGTTGTTGTTATTGTTTATTTGACGTTGTTGTTGTTGTTGTTTATTTGACGTAGTTGTTGTTGACGTTGTTGTTGTTGTTGTTGTTTATTTGACGTTTTTGTTGTTGTTGATGTTGTTGTTGTTTTTGTTGTTGTTTATTTGATGTGGTTGTTGTTGTTTATTTGACGTTGTTGTTGTTGTTTATTTGACGTTGTTGTCATTATTGTTGTTATTGTTGTTTTTGTTGTTGTTTATTTGACATTGTTCTTGTTGTTGTTGTTTATTTGACGTTGTTGTTGTTGTTGTTTATTTGACGTTGTTGTTGTTATTTATTTGACGTTGTTGTTGTTGTTGTTGTTGTTGTTTATTTGACATTGTTGTTGTTGTTGTTATTGTTGTTTATTTGTCGTTGTTGTTGTTGACGTTGTTGTTATTGTTATTGTTTATTTGACGTAGTTGTTGTTGTTGATGTTGTTGTTGTTTATTTGACGTTGTTATTGTTGTTTATTTGACGTTGTTGTTATTGTTGTTTTTTGATGTTGTTGTTGTTTATTTGACGTTGTTGTTGTTGACGTTGTTGTTGTTATTGTAGATTTGACGTATTTGTTGTAGTATATTTGACGTTGTTGTTGTTTATTTGACGTTGTTGTTGTTGTTGTTGTTGTTTATTTGACGTTGTTGTTATTGACGTTGTTGTTGTTGTTATTGTTGTTGTTGTTGTTGTTGTTGTTTATTTGACGTTGTTATTGTTGTTGTTGTTGTTTATTTGACGATGTTGTTGTTGTTGTTTATTTGATGTTGTTGTTGTTGTTGTTTATTTGACGTTATTGTTGTTGTTGACGTTGTTGTTGTTGTTATTTATTTGACGTTATTGTTGTTGTTGTTGTTGTTGTTGTTGTTTATTTGACGTTGTTGTTGTTGTTTGTTTGACGTTGTTGTTGTTGTTGTTTATTTGACGTTGTTGTTGTTATTTATTTGACGTTGTTGTTATTGTTGTTGTTTATTTGACGTTGTTGTTGTTGTTGTTTATTTGACGTTGTTGTTGTTTATTTGACGTTGTTGTTGTTGTTGTTGTTCATTTGACGTTGTTGTTGTTTATTTGACGTTGTTGTTGTTATTGTTGTTTTTGTTGTTGTTTATTTGACGTTGTTCTTGTTGTTGTTGTTTATTTGACGTTGTTGTTGTTGTTTATTTGGCGTTGTTATTGTTATTTATTTGACGTTGTTGTTGTTGTTTATTTGACATTGTTGTTATTGATGTTGTGGTTTATTTGACGTTGTTGTTGTTGTTGTTTATGTGACGTTGTTGTTGTTGACGTTGTTATTGTTGTTGTATATTTGACGTTGTTGTTGTTGTTGTTTATTTGACGTTGTTGTTGTTGACGTTGTTGTTGTTATTGTTGTTGTTGTTGTTTTTTATTTGACGTTGTTGTTGTTGTTCATTTGACGTTGTTGTTGTTGTTTATTTGACGTTGTTGTTGTTGTTGTTGTTTATTTGACATTGTTGTTGTTGTTGTTTATTTGACGTTGTTGTTGTTGTTGTTGTTTGTTTGACGTTGTTGTTGTTGTTTATTTGACGTTGTTGTTGTTGTTGTTGACGTTGTTGTTGTTGATGTTGTTGTTGTTATTGTTTATTTGACGTATTTGTTGTTGTATATTTGACGTTGTTGTTGTTTATTTGACGTTGTTGTTGTTGTTGTTATTGTTGTTATTGTTGTTGTTGTTGTTTATTTGACGTTGTTGTTGTTGTTGTTGTTTATTTGACGTTGTTGTTGTTGTTTATTTGACGTTGTTGTTGTTGTTGTTTATTTGACGTTGTTGTTGTTGTTGTTGTTTGTTTGACGTTGTTGTTGTTGTTGTTGTTGTTTATTTGACGTTGTTGTTATTGTTGTTGTTTATTTGACGTTGTTGTTGTTGTTGTTGTTGTTTATTTGACGTTGTTGTTATTGTTGTTGTTTATTTGATGTTGTTGTTGTTGTTGTTTATTTGACGTTGTTGTTGTTCATTTGACGTTGTTGTTATTGTTGTTTATTTGACGTTGTTGTTATTGTTGTTTATTTGACGTTGTTGTTGTTGTTTATTTGACATTGTTGTTGTTGTTGTTTATTTGACGTTGTTGTTGTTTATTTGACGTTGTTGTTGTTGACGTTGTTGTTGTTGTTATTGTTTATTTGACGTTGTTGTTGTTGTTGTTTATTTGACGTAGTTGTTGTTGACGTTGTTGTTGTTGTTGTTTATTTGATGTTTTTGTTGTTGTTGATGTTGTTGTTGTTTTTTTTTGTTTATTTGATGTGGTTGTTGTTGTTTATTTGACGTTGTTGTTGTTGCTGTTGTTTATTTGACGTTGTTGTTATTGTTGTTGATATTGTTGTTTTTGTTGTTGTTTATTTGACGTTGTTCTTGTTGTTGTTGTCTATTTGACGTTGTTGTTGTTGTTGTTGTTGTTGTTGTTTATTTAGCATTGTTGTTGTTATTTATTTGACGTTGTTGTTGTTGTTTATTTAACATTGTTGTTGTTGATGTTGTTGTTTATTTGACGTTGTTGTTGTTGTTGTTTATTTGACGTTGTTGTTCTTGTTGTTGTTTATTTGACGTAGTTGTTGTTGTTGACGTTGTTGTTGTTGTTGTTTGTTTATTTGACGATTTTGTTCTTGTTGTTGTTTATTTGACGTTGTTGTTCTTGTTTATTTGACGTTATTGTTGTTGTTGACGTTGTTGTTGTTGTTGTTGTTATTTATTTGACGTTGTTGTTGTTGTTGTTGTTTATTTGACGTTGTTGTTGTTGTTGTTTATTTGACGTTATTTTTGTTGTTGTTTATTTGACGGTGTTGTTGTTGTTTATTTGACGTTATTTTTGTTGTTGTTTATTTGACGGTGTTGTTGTTGTTTATTTGACGTTGTTGTTGTTGTTGTTGTTGTTTATTTGACGTTGTTGTTGTTGTTGACGTTGTTGTTGTTGTTGTTATTTATTTGACGTTGTTGTTGTTTATTTGACGTTATTGTTGTTGATGTTGTTGTTGTTGTTATTGTTTATTTGACGTTGTTGTTGTTGTTGTTTATTTGACGTAGTTGTTGTTGACGTTGTTGTTGTTGTTGTTGTTTATTTGACGTTTTTGTTGTTGTTGATGTTGTTGTTGTTTTTGTTGTTGTTTATTTGATGTGGTTGTTGTTGTTTATTTGACGTTGTTGTTGTTGTTTATTTGACGTTGTTGTCATTATTGTTGTTATTGTTGTTTTTGTTGTTGTTTATTTGACATTGTTCTTGTTGTTGTTGTTTATTTGACGTTGTTGTTGTTGTTGTTTATTTGACGTTGTTGTTGTTATTTATTTGACGTTGTTGTTGTTGTTGTTGTTGTTGTTTATTTGACATTGTTGTTGTTGTTGTTATTGTTGTTTATTTGTCGTTGTTGTTGTTGACGTTGTTGTTATTGTTATTGTTTATTTGACGTAGTTGTTGTTGTTGATGTTGTTGTTGTTTATTTGACGTTGTTATTGTTGTTTATTTGACGTTGTTGTTATTGTTGTTTTTTGATGTTGTTGTTGTTTATTTGACGTTGTTGTTGTTGACGTTGTTGTTGTTATTGTAGATTTGACGTATTTGTTGTAGTATATTTGACGTTGTTGTTGTTTATTTGACGTTGTTGTTGTTGTTGTTGTTGTTTATTTGACGTTGTTGTTATTGACGTTGTTGTTGTTGTTATTGTTGTTGTTGTTGTTGTTGTTGTTTATTTGACGTTGTTATTGTTGTTGTTGTTGTTTATTTGACGATGTTGTTGTTGTTGTTTATTTGATGTTGTTGTTGTTGTTGTTTATTTGACGTTATTGTTGTTGTTGACGTTGTTGTTGTTGTTATTTATTTGACGTTATTGTTGTTGTTGTTGTTGTTGTTGTTGTTTATTTGACGTTGTTGTTGTTGTTTGTTTGACGTTGTTGTTGTTGTTGTTTATTTGACGTTGTTGTTGTTATTTATTTGACGTTGTTGTTATTGTTGTTGTTTATTTGACGTTGTTGTTGTTGTTGTTTATTTGACGTTGTTGTTGTTTATTTGACGTTGTTGTTGTTGTTGTTGTTCATTTGACGTTGTTGTTGTTTATTTGACGTTGTTGTTGTTATTGTTGTTTTTGTTGTTGTTTATTTGACGTTGTTCTTGTTGTTGTTGTTTTTTTGACGTTGTTGTTGTTGTTTATTTGGCGTTGTTATTGTTATTTATTTGACGTTGTTGTTGTTGTTTATTTGACATTGTTGTTATTGATGTTGTGGTTTATTTGACGTTGTTGTTGTTGTTGTTTATGTGACGTTGTTGTTGTTGACGTTGTTATTGTTGTTGTATATTTGACGTTGTTGTTGTTGTTGTTTATTTGACGTTGTTGTTGTTGACGTTGTTGTTGTTATTGTTGTTGTTGTTGTTTTTTATTTGACGTTGTTGTTGTTGTTCATTTGACGTTGTTGTTGTTGTTTATTTGACGTTGTTGTTGTTGTTGTTGTTTATTTGACATTGTTGTTGTTGTTGTTTATTTGACGTTGTTGTTGTTGTTGTTGTTTGTTTGACGTTGTTGTTGTTGTTTATTTGACGTTGTTGTTGTTGTTGTTGACGTTGTTGTTGTTGATGTTGTTGTTGTTATTGTTTATTTGACGTATTTGTTGTTGTATATTTGACGTTGTTGTTGTTTATTTGACGTTGTTGTTGTTGTTGTTATTGTTGTTATTGTTGTTGTTGTTGTTTATTTGACGTTGTTGTTGTTGTTGTTGTTTATTTGACGTTGTTGTTGTTGTTTATTTGACGTTGTTGTTGTTGTTGTTTATTTGACGTTGTTGTTGTTGTTGTTGTTTGTTTGACGTTGTTGTTGTTGTTGTTGTTGTTTATTTGACGTTGTTGTTATTGTTGTTGTTTATTTGACGTTGTTGTTGTTGTTGTTGTTGTTTATTTGACGTTGTTGTTATTGTTGTTGTTTATTTGATGTTGTTGTTGTTGTTGTTTATTTGACGTTGTTGTTGTTCATTTGACGTTGTTGTTATTGTTGTTTATTTGACGTTGTTGTTATTGTTGTTTATTTGACGTTGTTGTTGTTGTTTATTTGACATTGTTGTTGTTGTTGTTTATTTGACGTTGTTGTTGTTTATTTGACGTTGTTGTTGTTGACGTTGTTGTTGTTGTTATTGTTTATTTGACGTTGTTGTTGTTGTTGTTTATTTGACGTAGTTGTTGTTGACGTTGTTGTTGTTGTTGTTTATTTGATGTTTTTGTTGTTGTTGATGTTGTTGTTGTTTTTTTTTGTTTATTTGATGTGGTTGTTGTTGTTTATTTGACGTTGTTGTTGTTGCTGTTGTTTATTTGACGTTGTTGTTATTGTTGTTGATATTGTTGTTTTTGTTGTTGTTTATTTGACGTTGTTCTTGTTGTTGTTGTCTATTTGACGTTGTTGTTGTTGTTGTTGTTGTTGTTTATTTAGCATTGTTGTTGTTATTTATTTGACGTTGTTGTTGTTGTTTATTTAACATTGTTGTTGTTGATGTTGTTGTTTATTTGACGTTGTTGTTGTTGTTGTTTATTTGACGTTGTTGTTCTTGTTGTTGTTTATTTGACGTAGTTGTTGTTGTTGACGTTGTTGTTGTTGTTGTTTGTTTATTTGACGATTTTGTTCTTGTTGTTGTTTATTTGACGTTGTTGTTCTTGTTTATTTGACGTTATTGTTGTTGTTGACGTTGTTGTTGTTGTTGTTGTTGTTATTTATTTGACGTTGTTGTTGTTGTTGTTGTTTATTTGACGTTGTTGTTGTTGTTGTTTATTTGACGTTATTTTTGTTGTTGTTTATTTGACGGTGTTGTTGTTGTTTATTTGACGTTATTTTTGTTGTTGTTTATTTGACGGTGTTGTTGTTGTTTATTTGACGTTGTTGTTGTTGTTGTTGTTGTTTATTTGACGTTGTTGTTGTTGTTGACGTTGTTGTTGTTGTTGTTATTTATTTGACGTTGTTGTTGTTTATTTGACGTTATTGTTGTTGATGTTGTTGTTGTTGTTATTGTTTATTTGACGTTGTTGTTGTTGTTGTTGTTTATTTGACGTAGTTGTTGTTGACGTTGTTGTTGTTGTTGTTGTTTATTTGACGTTTTTGTTGTTGTTGATGTTGTTGTTGTTTTTGTTGTTGTTTATTTGATGTGGTTGTTGTTGTTGTTTATTTGACGTTGTTGTTGTTGTTTATTTGACGTTGTTGTCATTATTGTTGTTATTGTTGTTTTTGTTGTTGTTTATTTGACATTGTTCTTGTTGTTGTTGTTTATTTGACGTTGTTGTTGTTGTTGTTTATTTGACGTTGTTGTTGTTATTTATTTGACGTTGTTGTTGTTGTTGTTGTTGTTGTTTATTTGACATTGTTGTTGTTGTTGTTATTGTTGTTTATTTGTCGTTGTTGTTGTTGACGTTGTTGTTATTGTTGTTGTTTATTTGACGTAGTTGTTGTTGTTGATGTTGTTGTTGTTTATTTGACGTTGTTATTGTTGTTTATTTGACGTTGTTGTTATTGTTGTTTTTTGATGTTGTTGTTGTTTATTTGACGTTGTTGTTGTTGACGTTGTTGTTGTTATTGTAGATTTGACGTATTTGTTGTAGTATATTTGACGTTGTTGTTGTTTATTTGACGTTGTTGTTGTTGTTGTTGTTGTTTATTTGACGTTGTTGTTATTGACGTTGTTGTTGTTGTTATTGTTGTTGTTGTTGTTGTTGTTGTTTATTTGACGTTGTTATTGTTGTTGTTGTTGTTTATTTGACGATGTTGTTGTTGTTGTTTATTTGATGTTGTTGTTGTTGTTGTTTATTTGACGTTATTGTTGTTGTTGACGTTGTTGTTGTTGTTATTTATTTGACGTTATTGTTGTTGTTGTTGTTGTTGTTGTTGTTTATTTGACGTTGTTGTTGTTGTTTGTTTGACGTTGTTGTTGTTGTTGTTTATTTGACGTTGTTGTTGTTATTTATTTGACGTTGTTGTTATTGTTGTTGTTTATTTGACGTTGTTGTTGTTGTTGTTTATTTGACGTTGTTGTTGTTTATTTGACGTTGTTGTTGTTGTTGTTGTTCATTTGACGTTATTGTTGTTTATTTGACGTTGTTGTTGTTGTTGTTGTTGTTCATTTGACGTTGTTGTTATTGCTTTTTATTTGACGTTGTTGTTGTTGTTGTTGTTTATTTGACGTTGTTGTTGTTGTTTATTTGACGTTATTGTTGTTGTTGACGTTGTTGTTGTTGTTGTTGTTATTTATTTGACGTTATTGTTGTTATTGATGTTGTGGTTTATTTGACATTGTTGACGTTGTTGTTGTTGTTGTTGTTTATTTGACATTGTTGTTATTGATGTTGTGGTTTATTTGACGTTGTTGTTGTTGTTGTTGTTTATGTGACGTTGTTGTTGTTGACGTTGTTGTTGTTGTTGTATATTTGACGTTGTTGTTGTTGTTGTTTATTTGACGTTGTTGTTGTTGACGTTGTTGTTGTTATTGTTGTTGTTGTTGTTGTTTTTTATTTGACGTTGTTGTTGTTATTGTTGTTGTTGTTGTTGTTTTTTATTTGACGTTGTTGTTGTTGTTGTTCATTTGACGTTGTTGTTGTTGTTTATTTGACGTTGTTGTTGTTGTTGTTGTTGTTTATTTGACGTTGTTGTTATTGTTGTTTATTTGACGTTGTTGTTGTTGTTGTTTGTTTGACGTTGTTGTTGTTGTTTATTTGACGTTGTTGTTGTTGTTGTTGTTGACGTTGTTGTTGTTGATGTTGTTGTTGTTATTGTTTATTTGACGTATTTGTTGTTGTATATTTGACGTTGTTGTTGTTTATTTGACGTTGTTGTTGTTGTTGTTATTGTTGTTATTGTTGTTGTTGTTGTTTATTTGACGTTGTTGTTGTTGTTGTTTATTTGACGTTGTTGTTGTTGTTTATTTGACGTTGTTGTTGTTGTTGTTGTTTATTTGACGTTGTTGTTGTTGTTGTTGTTGTTGTTGTTTGACGTTGTTGTTGTTGTTGTTGTTGTTTATTTGACGTTGTTGTTATTGTTGTTGTTTATTTGACGTTGTTGTTGTTGTTGTTGTTTATTTGACGTTGTTGTTATTGTTGTTGTTTATTTGATGTTGTTGTTGTTGTTGTTGTTGTTGTTGTTTATTTGACATTGTTGTTGTTCATTTGACGTTGTTGTTATTGTTGTTTATTTGACGTTGTTGTTGTTGTTGTTGTTTATTTGACGTTGTTGTTGTTGTTTATTTGACATTGTTGTTGTTGTTCTTGTTTATTTGATGTTGTTGTTGTTTATTTGACGTTGTTGTTGTTGACGTTGTTGTTGTTGTTATTGTTTATTTGACGTTGTAGTTGTTGTTGTTTATTTGACGTAGTTGTTGTTGACGTTGTTGTTGTTGTTGTTGTTTATTTGACGTTTTTGTTGTTTTTGATGTTGTTGTTGTTTTTTTTGTTTATTTGATGTGGTTGTTGTTGTTTATTTGACGTTGTTGTTATTGCTGTTGTTTATTTGACGTTGTTGTTATTGTTGTTGTTATTGTTGTTTTTGTTGTTGTTTATTTGACGTTGTTCTTGTTGTTGTTGTCTATTTGACGTTGTTGTTGTTCTTGTTGTTGTTGTTTATTTAGCATTGTTGTTGTTATTTATTTGACGTTGTTGTTGTTGTTGTTTATTTAACATTGTTGTTGTTGATGTTGTTGTTTATTTGACGTCGTTGTTGTTGTTGTTGTTTATTTGACGTTATTGTTGTTGTTGACGTTGTTGTTGTTGTTGTTGTTATTTATTTGACGTTATTGTTGTTATTGATGTTGTGGTTTATTTGACATTGTTGACGTTGTTGTTGTTGTTGTTGTTTATTTGACATTGTTGTTATTGATGTTGTGGTTTATTTGACGTTGTTGTTGTTGTTGTTGTTTATGTGACGTTGTTGTTGTTGACGTTGTTGTTGTTGTTGTATATTTGACGTTGTTGTTGTTGTTGTTTATTTGACGTTGTTGTTGTTGACGTTGTTGTTGTTATTGTTGTTGTTGTTGTTGTTTTTTATTTGACGTTGTTGTTGTTATTGTTGTTGTTGTTGTTGTTTTTTATTTGACGTTGTTGTTGTTGTTGTTCATTTGACGTTGTTGTTGTTGTTTATTTGACGTTGTTGTTGTTGTTGTTGTTGTTTATTTGACGTTGTTGTTATTGTTGTTTATTTGACGTTGTTGTTGTTGTTGTTTGTTTGACGTTGTTGTTGTTGTTTATTTGACGTTGTTGTTGTTGTTGTTGACGTTGTTGTTGTTGATGTTGTTGTTGTTATTGTTTATTTGACGTATTTGTTGTTGTATATTTGACGTTGTTGTTGTTTATTTGACGTTGTTGTTGTTGTTGTTATTGTTGTTATTGTTGTTGTTGATGTTTATTTGACGTTGTTGTTGTTGTTGTTTATTTGACGTTGTTGTTGTTGTTTATTTGACGTTGTTGTTGTTGTTGTTGTTTATTTGACGTTGTTGTTGTTGTTGTTGTTGTTGTTTGTTTGACGTTGTTGTTGTTGTTGTTGTTGTTTATTTGACGTTGTTGTTATTGTTGTTGTTTATTTGACGTTGTTGTTGTTGTTGTTGTTTATTTGACGTTGTTGTTATTGTTGTTGTTTATTTGATGTTGTTGTTGTTGTTGTTGTTGTTGTTTATTTGACATTGTTGTTGTTCATTTGACGTTGTTGTTATTGTTGTTTATTTGACGTTGTTGTTGTTGTTGTTGTTTATTTGACGTTGTTGTTGTTGTTTATTTGACATTGTTGTTGTTGTTCTTGTTTATTTGATGTTGTTGTTGTTTATTTGACGTTGTTGTTGTTGACGTTGTTGTTGTTGTTATTGTTTATTTGACGTTGTAGTTGTTGTTGTTTATTTGACGTAGTTGTTGTTGACGTTGTTGTTGTTGTTGTTGTTTATTTGACGTTTTTGTTGTTTTTGATGTTGTTGTTGTTTTTTTTGTTTATTTGATGTGGTTGTTGTTGTTTATTTGACGTTGTTGTTATTGCTGTTGTTTATTTGACGTTGTTGTTATTGTTGTTGTTATTGTTGTTTTTGTTGTTGTTTATTTGACGTTGTTCTTGTTGTTGTTGTCTATTTGACGTTGTTGTTGTTCTTGTTGTTGTTGTTTATTTAGCATTGTTGTTGTTATTTATTTGACGTTGTTGTTGTTGTTGTTTATTTAACATTGTTGTTGTTGATGTTGTTGTTTATTTGACGTCGTTGTTGTTGTTGTTGTTTATTTGACGTTGTTGTTGACGTTGTTGTTCTTGTTGTTGTTTATTTGACGTAGTTGTTGTTGTTGACGTTGTTGTTGTTGTTGTTTGTTTATTTGACGATTTTGTTGTTGTTGATGTTGTTATTGTTGTTGTTGTTGTTTATTTGACGTTATTGTTGTTGTTGACGTTGTTGTTGTTGTTGTTGTTATTTATTTGACGTTGTTGTTGTTGTTGTTTATTTGACGTTGTTGTTGTTGTTGTTTATTTGACGTTATTTTTGTTGTTGTTTATTTGACGGTGTTGTTGTTGTTGTTTATTTGACGTTATTTTTGTTGTTGTTTATTTGACGGTGTTGTTGTTGTTGTTGTTTATTTGACGTTGTTGTTGTTGTTGTTGTTTATTTGACGTTGTTGTTGTTGTTGACGTTGTTGTTGTTGTTGTTATTTATTTGACGTTGTTGTTGTTTATTTGACGTTATTGTTGTTGATGTTGTTGTTGTTGTTATTGTTTATTTGACGTTGTTGTTGTTGTTGTTTATTTGACGTAGTTGTTGTTGACGTTGTTGTTGTTGTTGTTGTTTATTTGACGTTTTTGTTGTTGTTGATGTTGTTGTTGTTTTTGTTGTTGTTTATTTGATGTGGTTGTTGTTGTTTATTTGACGTTGTTGTTGTTGTTTATTTGACGTTGTTGTTGTTGTTTATTTGACGTTGTTGTCATTATTGTTGTTATTGTTGTTTTTGTTGTTGTTTATTTGACATTGTTCTTGTTGTTGTTGTTTATTTGACGTTGTTGTTGTTGTTGTTTATTTGACGTTGTTGTTGTTATTTATTTGACGTTGTTGTTGTTGTTGTTGTTGTTGTTGTTTATTTGACATTGTTGTTGTTGTTATTGTTGTTTATTTGTCGTTGTTGTTGTTGACGTTGTTGTTATTGTTGTTGTTTATTTGACGTAGTTGTTGTTGTTGATGTTGTTGTTGTTTATTTGACGTTGTTGTTGTTGTTTATTTGACGTTGTTGTTATTGTTGTTTTTTGACGTTGTTGTTGTTTATTTGACGTTGTTGTTGTTGACGTTGTTGTTATTATCGTAGATTTGACGTATTTGTTGTAGTATATTTGACGTTGTTGTTGTTTATTTGACGTTGTTGTTGTTGTTGTTGTTGTTTATTTGACGTTGTTGTTGTTGACGTTGTTGTTGTTGTTATTGTTGTTGTTGTTGTTGTTGTTGTTGTTGTTGTTTATTTGACGTTGTTATTGTTGGTGTTGTTGTTTATTTGACGATGTTGTTGTTGTTGTTTCTTTGATGTTGTTGTTGTTGTTGTTTATTTGACGTTGTTGTTGTTGTGGTTTATTTGACGTTGTTGTTGTTCATCTGACGTTGTTGTTGTTGTGTATTTGACGTTATTGTTGTTGTTGACGTTGTTGTTGTTGTTGTTATTTATTTGACATTATTGTTGTTGTTGTTGTTGTTTATTTGACGTTGTTGTTGTTGTTGTTTATTTGACGTTGTTGTTGTTGTTGTTGTTTATTTGACGTTGTTGTTGTTGTTGTTGTTTGTTTGACGTTGTTGTTGTTGTTGTTGTTGTTTATTTGACGTTGTTGTTGTTGTTGACGTTGTTGTTGTTGATGTTGTTGTTGTTATTGTTTATTTGACGTATTTGTTGTTGTATATTTGACGTTGTTGTTGTTTATTTGACGTTGTTGTTGTTGTTGTTGTTGTTGTTGTTATTGTTGTTGTTGTTGTTTATTTGACGTTGTTGTTGTTGTTGTTTATTTGACGTTGTTGTTGTTGTTGTTTATTTGACGTTGTTGTTGTTGTTGTTGTTTATTTGACGTTGTTGTTGTTTGTTTGACTTTGTTGTTGTTGTTGTTGTTGTTTATTTGACGTTGTTGTTATTGTTGTTGTTTATTTGACGTTGTTGTTGTTGTTGTTGTTGTTTATTTGACGTTGTTGTTATTGTTGTTGTTTATTTGACGTTGTTGTTGTTGTTGTTTATTTGACGTTGTTGTTGTTCATTTGACGTTGTTGTTATTGTTGTTTATTTGACGTTGTTGTTATTGTTGTTTATTTGACGTTGTTGTTGTTGTTTATTTGACATTGTTGTTGTTGTTGTTTATTTGACGTTGTTGTTGTTTATTTGACGTTGTTGTTGACGTTGTTGTTGTTCTTATTGTTTATTTGACATTTTTGTTGTTGATGATGTTGTTGTTGTTTTTGTTGTTTATTTGATGTGGTTGTTGTTGTTTATTTGACGTTGTTGTTGTTGCTGTTGTTTATTTGACGTTGTTGTTATTGTTGTTGTTATTGTTGTTTTTGTTGTTGTTTATTTGACGTTGTTCTTGTTGTTGTTGTTTATTTGACGTTGTTGTTGTTGTTTATTTGGCGTTGTTGTTGTTATTTATTTGACGTTGTTGTTGTTGTTTATTTGACATTGTTGTTATTGATGTTGTGGTTTATTTGACGTTGTTGTTGTTGTTGTTTATGTGACGTTGTTGTTGTTGACGTTGTTGTTGTTGTTGTATATTTGACGTTGTTGTTGTTGTTGTTTATTTGACGTTGTTGTTGTTGACGTTGTTGTTGTTATTGTTGTTGTTGTTGTTGTTTTTTATTTGACGTTGTTGTTGTTGTTCATTTGACGTTGTTGTTGTTATTTATTTGACGTTGTTGTTGTTGTTGTTGTTTATTTGACGTTGTTGTTGTTGTTGTTTATTTGACGTTGTTGTTGTTGTTGTTGTTTGTTTGACGTTGTTGTTGTTGTTTATTTGACGTTGTTGTTGTTGTTGTTGACGTTGTTGTTGTTGATGTTGTTGTTGTTATTGTTTATTTGACATATTTGTTGTTGTATATTTGACGTTGTTGTTGTTTATTTGACGTTGTTGTTGTTGTTGTTATTGTTGTTATTGTTGTTGTTGTTGTTTATTTGACGTTGTTGTTGTTGTTGTTTATTTGACGTTGTTGTTGTTGTTTATTTGACGTTGTTGTTGTTGTTGTTTATTTGACGTTGTTGTTGTTGTTGTTTGTTTGACGTTGTTGTTGTTGTTGTTGTTGTTTATTTGACGTTGTTGTTGACGTTGTTGTTCTTGTTGTTGTTTATTTGACGTAGTTGTTGTTGTTGACGTTGTTGTTGTTGTTGTTTGTTTATTTGACGATTTTGTTGTTGTTGATGTTGTTATTGTTGTTGTTGTTGTTTATTTGACGTTATTGTTGTTGTTGACGTTGTTGTTGTTGTTGTTGTTATTTATTTGACGTTGTTGTTGTTGTTGTTTATTTGACGTTGTTGTTGTTGTTGTTTATTTGACGTTATTTTTGTTGTTGTTTATTTGACGGTGTTGTTGTTGTTGTTTATTTGACGTTATTTTTGTTGTTGTTTATTTGACGGTGTTGTTGTTGTTGTTGTTTATTTGACGTTGTTGTTGTTGTTGTTGTTTATTTGACGTTGTTGTTGTTGTTGACGTTGTTGTTGTTGTTGTTATTTATTTGACGTTGTTGTTGTTTATTTGACGTTATTGTTGTTGATGTTGTTGTTGTTGTTATTGTTTATTTGACGTTGTTGTTGTTGTTGTTTATTTGACGTAGTTGTTGTTGACGTTGTTGTTGTTGTTGTTGTTTATTTGACGTTTTTGTTGTTGTTGATGTTGTTGTTGTTTTTGTTGTTGTTTATTTGATGTGGTTGTTGTTGTTTATTTGACGTTGTTGTTGTTGTTTATTTGACGTTGTTGTTGTTGTTTATTTGACGTTGTTGTCATTATTGTTGTTATTGTTGTTTTTGTTGTTGTTTATTTGACATTGTTCTTGTTGTTGTTGTTTATTTGACGTTGTTGTTGTTGTTGTTTATTTGACGTTGTTGTTGTTATTTATTTGACGTTGTTGTTGTTGTTGTTGTTGTTGTTGTTTATTTGACATTGTTGTTGTTGTTATTGTTGTTTATTTGTCGTTGTTGTTGTTGACGTTGTTGTTATTGTTGTTGTTTATTTGACGTAGTTGTTGTTGTTGATGTTGTTGTTGTTTATTTGACGTTGTTGTTGTTGTTTATTTGACGTTGTTGTTATTGTTGTTTTTTGACGTTGTTGTTGTTTATTTGACGTTGTTGTTGTTGACGTTGTTGTTATTATCGTAGATTTGACGTATTTGTTGTAGTATATTTGACGTTGTTGTTGTTTATTTGACGTTGTTGTTGTTGTTGTTGTTGTTTATTTGACGTTGTTGTTGTTGACGTTGTTGTTGTTGTTATTGTTGTTGTTGTTGTTGTTGTTGTTGTTGTTGTTTATTTGACGTTGTTATTGTTGGTGTTGTTGTTTATTTGACGATGTTGTTGTTGTTGTTTCTTTGATGTTGTTGTTGTTGTTGTTTATTTGACGTTGTTGTTGTTGTGGTTTATTTGACGTTGTTGTTGTTCATCTGACGTTGTTGTTGTTGTGTATTTGACGTTATTGTTGTTGTTGACGTTGTTGTTGTTGTTGTTATTTATTTGACATTATTGTTGTTGTTGTTGTTGTTTATTTGACGTTGTTGTTGTTGTTGTTTATTTGACGTTGTTGTTGTTGTTGTTGTTTATTTGACGTTGTTGTTGTTGTTGTTGTTTGTTTGACGTTGTTGTTGTTGTTGTTGTTGTTTATTTGACGTTGTTGTTGTTGTTGACGTTGTTGTTGTTGATGTTGTTGTTGTTATTGTTTATTTGACGTATTTGTTGTTGTATATTTGACGTTGTTGTTGTTTATTTGACGTTGTTGTTGTTGTTGTTGTTGTTGTTGTTATTGTTGTTGTTGTTGTTTATTTGACGTTGTTGTTGTTGTTGTTTATTTGACGTTGTTGTTGTTGTTGTTTATTTGACGTTGTTGTTGTTGTTGTTGTTTATTTGACGTTGTTGTTGTTTGTTTGACTTTGTTGTTGTTGTTGTTGTTGTTTATTTGACGTTGTTGTTATTGTTGTTGTTTATTTGACGTTGTTGTTGTTGTTGTTGTTGTTTATTTGACGTTGTTGTTATTGTTGTTGTTTATTTGACGTTGTTGTTGTTGTTGTTTATTTGACGTTGTTGTTGTTCATTTGACGTTGTTGTTATTGTTGTTTATTTGACGTTGTTGTTATTGTTGTTTATTTGACGTTGTTGTTGTTGTTTATTTGACATTGTTGTTGTTGTTGTTTATTTGACGTTGTTGTTGTTTATTTGACGTTGTTGTTGACGTTGTTGTTGTTCTTATTGTTTATTTGACATTTTTGTTGTTGATGATGTTGTTGTTGTTTTTGTTGTTTATTTGATGTGGTTGTTGTTGTTTATTTGACGTTGTTGTTGTTGCTGTTGTTTATTTGACGTTGTTGTTATTGTTGTTGTTATTGTTGTTTTTGTTGTTGTTTATTTGACGTTGTTCTTGTTGTTGTTGTTTATTTGACGTTGTTGTTGTTGTTTATTTGGCGTTGTTGTTGTTATTTATTTGACGTTGTTGTTGTTGTTTATTTGACATTGTTGTTATTGATGTTGTGGTTTATTTGACGTTGTTGTTGTTGTTGTTTATGTGACGTTGTTGTTGTTGACTTTGTTGTTGTTGTTGTATATTTGACGTTGTTGTTGTTGTTGTTTATTTGACGTTGTTGTTGTTGACGTTGTTGTTGTTATTGTTGTTGTTGTTGTTGTTTTTTATTTGACGTTGTTGTTGTTGTTCATTTGACGTTGTTGTTGTTATTTATTTGACGTTGTTGTTGTTGTTGTTGTTTATTTGACGTTGTTGTTGTTGTTGTTTATTTGACGTTGTTGTTGTTGTTGTTGTTTGTTTGACGTTGTTGTTGTTGTTTATTTGACGTTGTTGTTGTTGTTGTTGACGTTGTTGTTGTTGATGTTGTTGTTGTTATTGTTTATTTGACATATTTGTTGTTGTATATTTGACGTTGTTGTTGTTTATTTGACGTTGTTGTTGTTGTTGTTATTGTTGTTATTGTTGTTGTTGTTGTTTATTTGACGTTGTTGTTGTTGTTGTTTATTTGACGTTGTTGTTGTTGTTTATTTGACGTTGTTGTTGTTGTTGTTTATTTGACGTTGTTGTTGTTGTTGTTGTTTGTTTGACGTTGTTGTTGTTGTTGTTGTTGTTTATTTGACGTTGTTGTTATTGTTGTTGTTTATTTGCCGTTGTTGTTGTTGTTGTTTATTTGACGTTGTTGTTGACGTTGTTGTTCTTGTTGTTGTTTATTTGACGTAGTTGTTGTTGTTGACGTTGTTATTGTTGTTGTTTGTTTATTTGACGATTTTGTTGTTGTTGATGTTGTTATTGTTGTTGTTGTTGTTTATTTGACGTTATTGTTGTTGACGTTGTTGTTGTTATTGTTGTTGTTGTTGTTGTTTTTTATTTGACGTTGTTGTTGTTATTGTTGTTGTTGTTGTTTTTTATTTGACGTTGTTGTTGTTGTTGTTCATTTGACGTTGTTGTTGTTGTTTATTTGACGTTGTTGTTGTTGTTGTTGTTTATTTGACGTTGTTGTTATTGTTGTTTATTTGACGTTGTTGTTGTTGTTGTTGTTTGTTTGACGTTGTTGTTGTTGTTTATTTGACGTTGTTGTTGTTGTTGTTGACGTTGTTGTTGTTGATGTTGTTGTTGTTATTGTTTATTTGACGTATTTGTTGTTGTATATTTGACGTTGTTGTTGTTTATTTGACGTTGTTGTTGTTGTTGTTATTGTTGTTATTGTTGTTGTTGTTGTTTATTTGACGTTGTTGTTGTTGTTGTTTATTTGACGTTGTTGTTGTTGTTTATTTGACGTTGTTGTTGTTGTTGTTGTTTATTTGACGTTGTTGTTGTTGTTGTTGTTGTTGTTTGTTTGACGTTGTTGTTGTTGTTGTTGTTGTTTATTTGACGTTGTTGTTATTGTTGTTGTTTATTTGACGTTGTTGTTGTTGTTGTTGTTTATTTGACGTTGTTGTTATTGTTGTTGTTTATTTGATGTTGTTGTTGTTGTTGTTGTTGTTTATTTGACATTGTTGTTGTTCATTTGACGTTGTTGTTATTGTTGTTTATTTGACGTTGTTGTTGTTGTTGTTGTTTATTTGACGTTGTTGTTGTTGTTTATTTGAAATTGTTGTTGTTGTTCTTGTTTATTTGATGTTGTTGTTGTTTATTTGACGTTGTTGTTGTTGACGTTGTTGTTGTTGTTATTGTTTATTTGACGTTGTAGTTGTTGTTGTTTATTTGACGTAGTTGTTGTTGACGTTGTTGTTGTTGTTGTTGTTTATTTGACGTTTTTGTTGTTGTTGATGTTGTTGTTGTTTTTTTTGTTTATTTGATGTGGTTGTTGTTTTTTATTTGACGTTGTTGTTATTGCTGTTGTTTATTTGACGTTGTTGTTATTGTTGTTGTTATTGTTGTTTTTGTTGTTGTTTATTTGACGTTGTTCTTGTTGTTGTTGTCTATTTGACGTTGTTGTTGTTCTTGTTGTTGTTGTTTATTTAACATTGTTGTTGTTGATGTTGTTGTTTATTTGACGTCGTTGTTGTTGTTGTTGTTTATTTGACGTTGTTGTTGACGTTGTTGTTCTTGTTGTTGTTTATTTGACGTAGTTGTTGTTGTTGACGTTGTTGTTGTTGTTGTTTGTTTATTTGACGATTTTGTTGTTGTTGATGTTGTTATTGTTGTTGTTGTTGTTTATTTGACGTTATTGTTGTTGTTGACGTTGTTGTTGTTGTTGTTGTTATTTATTTGACGTTGTTGTTGTTGTTGTTTATTTGACGTTGTTGTTGTTGTTGTTTATTTGACGTTATTTTTGTTGTTGTTTATTTGACGGTGTTGTTGTTGTTGTTTATTTGACGTTATTTTTGTTGTTGTTTATTTGACGGTGTTGTTGTTGTTGTTGTTTATTTGACGTTGTTGTTGTTGTTGTTGTTTATTTGACGTTGTTGTTGTTGTTGACGTTGTTGTTGTTGTTGTTATTTATTTGACGTTGTTGTTGTTTATTTGACGTTATTGTTGTTGTTGTTGTTGTTGTTGTTGTTATTGTTTATTTGACGTTGTTGTTGTTGTTGTTTATTTGACGTAGTTGTTGTTGACGTTGTTGTTGTTGTTGTTTATTTGACGTTTTTGTTGTTGTTGATGTTGTTGTTGTTTTTGTTGTTGTTTATTTGATGTGGTTGTTGTTGTTTATTTGACGTTGTTGTTGTTGTTTATTTGACGTTGTTGTTGTTGTTTATTTGACGTTGTTGTCATTATTGTTGTTATTGTTGTTTTTGTTGTTGTTTATTTGACATTGTTCTTGTTGTTGTTGTTTATTTGACGTTGTTGTTGTTGTTGTTTATTTGACGTTGTTGTTGTTATTTATTTGACGTTGTTGTTGTTGTTGTTGTTGTTGTTTATTTGACATTGTTGTTGTTGTTATTGTTGTTTATTTGTCGTTGTTGTTGTTGACGTTGTTGTTATTGTTGTTGTTTATTTGACGTAGTTGTTGTTGTTGATGTTGTTGTTGTTTATTTGACGTTGTTGTTGTTGTTTATTTGACGTTGTTGTTATTGTTGTTTTTTGACGTTGTTGTTGTTTATTTGACGTTGTTGTTGTTGACGTTGTTGTTATTATCGTAGATTTGACGTATTTGTTGTAGTATATTTGACGTTGTTGTTGTTTATTTGACGTTGTTGTTGTTGTTGTTGTTGTTTATTTGACGTTGTTGTTGTTGACGTTGTTGTTGTTGTTATTGTTGTTGTTGTTGTTGTTGTTGTTGTTTATTTGACGTTGTTATTGTTGGTGTTGTTGTTTATTTGACGATGTTGTTGTTGTTGTTTCTTTGATGTTGTTGTTGTTGTTGTTTATTTGACGTTGTTGTTGTTGTGGTTTATTTGACGTTGTTGTTGTTCATCTGACGTTGTTGTTGTTGTGTATTTGACGTTATTGTTGTTGTTGACGTTGTTGTTGTTGTTATTTATTTGACATTATTGTTGTTGTTGTTGTTGTTTATTTGACGTTGTTGTTGTTGTTGTTTATTTGACGTTGTTGTTGTTGTTGTTGTTTATTTGACGTTGTTGTTGTTGTTGTTGTTTGTTTGACGTTGTTGTTGTTGTTGTTGTTGTTTATTTGACGTTGTTGTTGTTGTTGACGTTGTTGTTGTTGATGTTGTTGTTGTTATTGTTTATTTGACGTATTTGTTGTTGTATATTTGACGTTGTTGTTGTTTATTTGACGTTGTTGTTGTTGTTGTTGTTGTTGTTATTGTTGTTGTTGTTGTTTATTTGACGTTGTTGTTGTTGTTGTTTATTTGACGTTGTTGTTGTTGTTGTTGTTTATTTGACGTTGTTGTTGTTGTTGTTGTTTATTTGACGTTGTTGTTGTTTGTTTGACTTTGTTGTTGTTGTTGTTGTTGTTTATTTGACGTTGTTGTTATTGTTGTTGTTTATTTGACGTTGTTGTTGTTGTTGTTGTTGTTTATTTGACGTTGTTGTTATTGTTGTTGTTTATTTGACGTTGTTGTTGTTGTTGTTTATTTGACGTTGTTGTTGTTCATTTGACGTTGTTGTTATTGTTGTTTATTTGACGTTGTTGTTATTGTTGTTTATTTGACGTTGTTGTTGTTGTTTATTTGACATTGTTGTTGTTGTTGTTTATTTGACGTTGTTGTTGTTTATTTGACGTTGTTGTTGACGTTGTTGTTGTTCTTATTGTTTATTTGACATTTTTGTTGTTGATGATGTTGTTGTTGTTTTTGTTGTTTATTTGATGTGGTTGTTGTTGTTTATTTGACGTTGTTGTTGTTGCTGTTGTTTATTTGACGTTGTTGTTATTGTTGTTGTTATTGTTGTTTTTGTTGTTGTTTATTTGACGTTGTTCTTGTTGTTGTTGTTTATTTGACGTTGTTGTTGTTGTTTATTTGGCGTTGTTGTTGTTATTTATTTGACGTTGTTGTTGTTGTTTATTTGACATTGTTGTTATTGATGTTGTGGTTTATTTGACGTTGTTGTTGTTGTTGTTTATGTGACGTTGTTGTTGTTGACGTTGTTGTTGTTGTTGTATATTTGACGTTGTTGTTGTTGTTGTTTATTTGACGTTGTTGTTGTTGACGTTGTTGTTGTTATTGTTGTTGTTGTTGTTGTTTTTTATTTGACGTTGTTGTTGTTGTTGTTCATTTGACGTTGTTGTTGTTATTTATTTGACGTTGTTGTTGTTGTTGTTGTTTATTTGACGTTGTTGTTGTTGTTGTTTATTTGACGTTGTTGTTGTTGTTGTTGTTTGTTTGACGTTGTTGTTGTTGTTTATTTGACGTTGTTGTTGTTGTTGTTGACGTTGTTGTTGTTGATGTTGTTGTTGTTATTGTTTATTTGACATATTTGTTGTTGTATATTTGACGTTGTTGTTGTTTATTTGACGTTGTTGTTGTTGTTGTTATTGTTGTTATTGTTGTTGTTGTTGTTTATTTGACGTTGTTGTTGTTGTTGTTTATTTGACGTTGTTGTTGTTGTTTATTTGACGTTGTTGTTGTTGTTGTTTATTTGACGTTGTTGTTGTTGTTGTTGTTTGTTTGACGTTGTTGTTGTTGTTGTTGTTGTTTATTTGACGTTGTTGTTATTGTTGTTGTTTATTTGCCGTTGTTGTTGTTGTTGTTTATTTGACGTTGTTGTTGACGTTGTTGTTCTTGTTGTTGTTTATTTGACGTAGTTGTTGTTGTTGACGTTGTTATTGTTGTTGTTTGTTTATTTGACGATTTTGTTGTT
The DNA here is from genome assembly GCA_948472305.1 of Vicia faba. NCBI lineage: Eukaryota > Viridiplantae > Streptophyta > Magnoliopsida > Fabales > Fabaceae > Vicia > Vicia faba. The sequence continues at coordinate 1,206,705,920 of OX451735.1, forward strand.
GTTGATGTTGTTATTGTTGTTGTTGTTGTTTATTTGACGTTATTGTTGTTGACGTTGTTGTTGTTATTGTTGTTGTTGTTGTTGTTTTTTATTTGACGTTGTTGTTGTTATTGTTGTTGTTGTTGTTGTTTTTTATTTGACGTTGTTGTTGTTGTTGTTCATTTGACGTTGTTGTTGTTGTTTATTTGACGTTGTTGTTGTTGTTGTTTATTTGACGTTGTTGTTATTGTTGTTTATTTGACGTTGTTGTTGTTGTTGTTGTTTGTTTGACGTTGTTGTTGTTGTTTATTTGACGTTGTTGTTGTTGTTGTTGACGTTGTTGTTGTTGATGTTGTTGTTGTTATTGTTTATTTGACGTATTTGTTGTTGTATATTTGACGTTGTTGTTGTTTATTTGACGTTGTTGTTGTTGTTGTTATTGTTGTTATTGTTGTTGTTGTTGTTTATTTGACGTTGTTGTTGTTGTTGTTGTTTATTTGACGTTGTTGTTGTTGTTTATTTGACGTTGTTGTTGTTGTTGTTGTTTATTTGACGTTGTTGTTGTTGTTGTTGTTGTTGTTTGTTTGACGTTGTTGTTGTTGTTGTTGTTGTTTATTTGACGTTGTTGTTATTGTTGTTGTTTATTTGACGTTGTTGTTGTTGTTGTTGTTTATTTGACGTTGTTGTTATTGTTGTTGTTTATTTGATGTTGTTGTTGTTGTTGTTGTTGTTGTTTATTTGACATTGTTGTTGTTCATTTGACGTTGTTGTTATTGTTGTTTATTTGACGTTGTTGTTGTTGTTGTTGTTGTTTATTTGACGTTGTTGTTGTTGTTTATTTGAAATTGTTGTTGTTGTTCTTGTTTATTTGATGTTGTTGTTGTTTATTTGACGTTGTTGTTGTTGACGTTGTTGTTGTTGTTATTGTTTATTTGACGTTGTAGTTGTTGTTGTTTATTTGACGTAGTTGTTGTTGACGTTGTTGTTGTTGTTGTTGTTTATTTGACGTTTTTGTTGTTGTTGATGTTGTTGTTGTTTTTTTTGTTTATTTGATGTGGTTGTTGTTGTTTATTTGACGTTGTTGTTATTGCTGTTGTTTATTTGACGTTGTTGTTATTGTTGTTGTTATTGTTGTTTTTGTTGTTGTTTATTTGACGTTGTTCTTGTTGTTGTTGTCTATTTGACGTTGTTGTTGTTCTTGTTGTTGTTGTTTATTTAGCATTGTTGTTGTTATTTATTTGACGTTGTTGTTGTTGTTGTTTATTTAACATTGTTGTTGTTGATGTTGTTGTTTATTTGACGTCGTTGTTGTTGTTGTTGTTTATTTGACGTTGTTGTTGACGTTGTTGTTCTTGTTGTTGTTTATTTGACGTAGTTGTTGTTGTTGACGTTGTTGTTGTTGTTGTTTGTTTATTTGACGATTTTGTTGTTGTTGATGTTGTTATTGTTGTTGTTGTTGTTTATTTGACGTTATTGTTGTTGTTGACGTTGTTGTTGTTGTTGTTGTTATTTATTTGACGTTGTTGTTGTTGTTGTTTATTTGACGTTGTTGTTGTTGTTGTTTATTTGACGTTATTTTTGTTGTTGTTTATTTGACGGTGTTGTTGTTGTTGTTTATTTGACGTTATTTTTGTTGTTGTTTATTTGACGGTGTTGTTGTTGTTGTTGTTTATTTGACGTTGTTGTTGTTGTGGTTGTTTATTTGACGTTGTTGTTGTTGTTGACGTTGTTGTTGTTGTTGTTATTTATTTGACGTTGTTGTTGTTTATTTGACGTTATTGTTGTTGATGTTGTTGTTGTTGTTATTGTTTATTTGACGTTGTTGTTGTTGTTGTTTATTTGACGTAGTTGTTGTTGACGTTGTTGTTGTTGTTGTTGTTTATTTGACGTTTTTGTTGTTGTTGATGTTGTTGTTGTTTTTGTTGTTGTTTATTTGATGTGGTTGTTGTTGTTTATTTGACGTTGTTGTTGTTGTTTATTTGACGTTGTTGTTGTTGTTTATTTGACGTTGTTGTCATTATTGTTGTTATTGTTGTTTTTGTTGTTGTTTATTTGACATTGTTCTTGTTGTTGTTGTTTATTTGACGTTGTTGTTGTTGTTGTTTATTTGAAGTTGTTGTTGTTATTTATTTGACGTTGTTGTTGTTGTTGTTGTTGTTGTTGTTTATTTGACATTGTTGTTGTTGTTATTGTTGTTTATTTGTCGTTGTTGTTGTTGACGTTGTTGTTATTGTTGTTGTTTATTTGACGTAGTTGTTGTTGTTGATGTTGTTGTTGTTTATTTGACGTTGTTGTTGTTGTTTACTTGACGTTGTTGTTATTTTTTTTTTTTTGACGTTGTTGTTGTTTATTTGACGTTGTTGTTGTTGACGTTGTTGTTATTATCGTAGATTTGACGTATTTGTTGTAGTATATTTGACGTTGTTGTTGTTTATTTGACGTTGTTGTTGTTGTTGTTGTTGTTTATTTGACGTTGTTGTTGTTGACGTTGTTGTTGTTGTTATTGTTGTTGTTGTTGTTGTTGTTGTTGTTGTTTATTTGACGTTGTTATTGTTGGTGTTGTTGTTTATTTGACGATGTTGTTGTTGTTGTTTCTTTGATGTTGTTGTTGTTGTTGTTTATTTGACGTTGTTGTTGTTGTGGTTTATTTGACGTTGTTGTTGTTCATCTGACGTTGTTGTTGTTGTGTATTTGACGTTATTGTTGTTGTTGACGTTGTTGTTGTTGTTATTTATTTGACATTATTGTTGTTGTTGTTGTTGTTTATTTGACGTTGTTGTTGTTGTTGTTTATTTGACGTTGTTGTTGTTGTTGTTGTTTATTTGACGTTGTTGTTGTTGTTGTTGTTTGTTTGACGTTGTTGTTGTTGTTGTTGTTGTTTATTTGACGTTGTTGTTGTTGTTGACGTTGTTGTTGTTGATGTTGTTGTTGTTATTGTTTATTTGACGTATTTGTTGTTGTATATTTGACGTTGTTGTTGTTTATTTGACGTTGTTGTTGTTGTTGTTGTTGTTGTTGTTGTTATTGTTGTTGTTGTTGTTTATTTGACGTTGTTGTTGTTGTTGTTTATTTGACGTTGTTGTTGTTGTTGTTTATTTGACGTTGTTGTTGTTGTTGTTGTTTATTTGACGTTGTTGTTGTTTGTTTGACTTTGTTGTTGTTGTTGTTGTTGTTGTTGTTTATTTGACGTTGTTGTTATTGTTGTTGTTTATTTGACGTTGTTGTTGTTGTTGTTGTTGTTTATTTGACGTTGTTGTTATTGTTGTTATTTATTTGACGTTGTTGTTGTTGTTGTTTATTTGACGTTGTTGTTGTTCATTTGACGTTGTTGTTATTGTTGTTTATTTGACGTTGTTGTTATTGTTGTTTATTTGACGTTGTTGTTGTTGTTTATTTGACATTGTTGTTGTTGTTGTTTATTTGACGTTGTTGTTGTTTATTTGACGTTGTTGTTGACGTTGTTGTTGTTCTTATTGTTTATTTGACATTTTTGTTGTTGATGATGTTGTTGTTGTTTTTGTTGTTTATTTGATGTGGTTGTTGTTGTTTATTTGACGTTGTTGTTGTTGCTGTTGTTTATTTGACGTTGTTGTTATTGTTGTTGTTATTGTTGTTTTTGTTGTTGTTTATTTGACGTTGTTCTTGTTGTTGTTGTTTATTTGACGTTGTTCTTGTTGTTGTTGTTTATTTGGCGTTGTTGTTGTTATTTATTTGACGTTGTTGTTGTTGTTTATTTGACATTGTTGTTATTGATGTTGTGGTTTATTTGACGTTGTTGTTGTTGTTGTTTATGTGACGTTGTTGTTGTTGACGTTGTTGTTGTTGTATATTTGACGTTGTTGTTGTTGTTGTTAATTTGACGTTGTTGTTGTTGACGTTGTTGTTGTTATTGTTGTTGTTGTTGTTGTTTTTTATTTGACGTTGTTGTTGTTGTTCATTTGACGTTGTTGTTGTTATTTATTTGACGTTGTTGTTGTTGTTGTTGTTTATTTGACGTTGTTGTTGTTGTTGTTTATTTGACGTTGTTGTTGTTGTTGTTGTTTGTTTGACGTTGTTGTTGTTGTTTATTTGACGTTGTTGTTGTTGTTGTTGACGTTGTTGTTGTTGATGTTGTTGTTGTTATTGTTTATTTGACATATTTGTTGTTGTATATTTGACGTTGTTGTTGTTTATTTGACGTTGTTGTTGTTGTTGTTATTGTTGTTATTGTTGTTGTTGTTGTTTATTTGACGTTGTTGTTGTTGTTGTTTATTTGACGTTGTTGTTGTTGTTTATTTGACGTTGTTGTTGTTGTTGTTTATTTGACGTTGTTGTTGTTGTTGTTGTTTGTTTGACGTTGTTGTTGTTGTTGTTGTTGTTTATTTGACGTTGTTGTTATTGTTGTTGTTTATTTGCCGTTGTTGTTGTTGTTGTTTATTTGACGTTGTTGTTGACGTTGTTGTTCTTGTTGTTGTTTATTTGACGTAGTTGTTGTTGTTGACGTTGTTATTGTTGTTGTTTGTTTATTTGACGATTTTGTTGTTGTTGATGTTGTTATTGTTGTTGTTGTTGTTTATTTGACGTTATTGTTGTTGTTGACGTTGTTGTTGTTGTTGTTGTTATTTATTTGACGTTGTTGTTGTTGTTGTTTATTTGACGTTGTTGTTGTTGTTGTTTATTTGACGTTATTTTTGTTGTTGTTTATTTGACGGTGTTGTTGTTGTTTATTTGACGTTATTTTTGTTGTTGTTTATTTGACGGTGTTGTTGTTGTTGTTGTTTATTTGACGTTGTTGTTGTTGTTGTTGTTTATTTGACGTTGTTGTTGTTGTTGACGTTGTTGTTGTTGTTGTTATTTATTTGACGTTGTTGTTGTTTATTTGACGTTATTGTTGTTGATGTTGTTGTTGTTGTTATTGTTTATTTGACGTTGTTGTTGTTGTTGTTTATTTGACGTAGTTGTTGTTGACGTTGTTGTTGTTGTTGTTGTTTATTTGACGTTTTTGTTGTTGTTGATGTTGTTGTTGTTTTTGTTGTTGTTTATTTGATGTGGTTGTTGTTGTTTATTTGACGTTGTTGTTGTTGTTTATTTGACGTTGTTGTCATTATTGTTGTTATTGTTGTTTTTGTTGTTGTTTATTTGACATTGTTCTTGTTGTTGTTGTTTATTTGACGTTGTTGTTGTTGTTGTTTATTTGACGTTGTTGTTGTTATTTATTTGACGTTGTTGTTGTTGTTGTTGTTGTTGTTTATTTGACATTGTTGTTGTTGTTATTGTTGTTTATTTGTCGTTGTTGTTGTTGACGTTGTTGTTATTGTTGTTGTTTATTTGACGTAGTTGTTGTTGTTGATGTTGTTGTTGTTTATTTGACGTTGTTGTTGTTGTTTATTTGACGTTGTTGTTATTGTTGTTTTTTGACGTTGTTGTTGTTTATTTGACGTTGTTGTTGTTGACGTTGTTGTTGTTATCGTAGATTTGACGTATTTGTTGTAGTATATTTGACGTTGTTGTTGTTTATTTGACGTTGTTGTTGTTGTTGTTGTTTATTTGACGTTGTTGTTGTTGACGTTGTTGTTATTGTTATTGTTGTTGTTGTTGTTGTTGTTGTTGTTGTTGTTTATTTGACGTTGTTATTGTTGGTATTGTTGTTTATTTGACGATGTTGTTGTTGTTGTTTATTTGATGTTGTTGTTGTTGTTGTTTATTTGACGTTGTTGTTGTTGTGGTTTATTTGACGTTGTTGTTGTTCATCTGACGTTGTTGTTGTTGTGTATTTGACGTTATTGTTATTGTTGACGTTGTTGTTGTTGTTATTTATTTGACATTATTGTTGTTGTTGTTGTTGTTGTTGTTTATTTGACGTTGTTGTTGTTGTTGTTTATTTGACGTTGTTGTTGTTGTTGTTTATCTGACGTTGTTGTTGTTGTTGTTGTTGTTTGTTTGACGTTGTTGTTGTTGTTGTTGTTGTTGTTTATTTGACGTTGTTGTTGTTGTTGTTGACGTTGTTGTTGTTGATGTTGTTGTTGTTATTGTTTATTTGACGTATTTGTTGTTGTATATTTGACGTTGTTGTTGTTTATTTGACGTTGTTGTTGTTGTTGTTATTGTTGTTATTGTTGTTGTTGTTGTTTATTTGACGTTGTTGTTGTTGTTGTTTATTTGACGTTGTTGTTGTTGTTGTTTATTTGACGTTGTTGTTGTTGTTGTTGTTTATTTGACGTTGTTGTTGTTTGTTTGACTTTGTTGTTGTTGTTGTTGTTGTTGTTTATTTGACGTTGTTGTTATTGTTGTTGTTTATTTGACATTGTTGTTGTTGTTGTTGTTGTTGTTGTTGTTTATTTGACGTTGTTGTTATTGTTGTTGTTTATTTGACGTTGTTGTTGTTGTTGTTGTTGTTGTTTATTTGACGTTGTTGTTATTGTTGTTTATTTGACGTTGTTGTTGTTGTTTATTTGACATTGTTGTTGTTGTTGTTGTTTATTTGACGTTGTTGTTGTTTATTTGACGTTGTTGTTGACGTTGTTGTTGTTCTTATTGTTTATTTGACATTTTTGTTGTTGATGATGTTGTTGTTGTTTTTGTTGTTTATTTGATGTGGTTGTTGTTGTTTATTTGACGTTGTTGTTGTTGCTGTTGTTTATTTGACGTTGTTGTTATTGTTGTTGTTATTGTTGTTTTTGTTGTTGTTTATTTGACGTTGTTCTTGTTGTTGTTGTTTATTTGACGTTGTTGTTGTTGTTTATTTGGCGTTGTTGTTGTTATTTATTTGACGTTGTTGTTGTTGTTTATTTGACATTGTTGTTATTGATGTTGTGGTTTATTTGACGTTGTTGTTGTTGTTGTTTATGTGACGTTGTTGTTGTTGACGTTGTTGTTGTTGTTGTATATTTGACGTTGTTGTTGTTGTTGTTTATTTGACGTTGTTGTTGTTGACGTTGTTGTTGTTATTGTTGTTGTTGTTGTTGTTTTTTATTTGACGTTGTTGTTGTTGTTCATTTGACGTTGTTGTTGTTGTTTATTTGACGTTGTTGTTGTTGTTGTTGTTTATTTGACGTTGTTGTTGTTGTTGTTTATTTGACGTTGTTGTTGTTGTTGTTGTTTGTTTGACGTTGTTGTTGTTGTTTATTTGACGTTGTTGTTGTTGTTGTTGACGTTGTTGTTGTTGATGTTGTTGTTGTTATTGTTTATTTGACGTATTTGTTGTTGTATATTTGACGTTGTTGGTTTTGTTGTTATTGTTGTTATTGTTGTTGTTGTTGTTTATTTGACGTTGTTGTTGTTGTTGTTTATTTGACGTTGTTGTTGTTGTTTATTTGACGTTGTTGTTGTTGTTGTTTATTTGACGTTGTTGTTGTTGTTGTTGTTTGTTTGACGTTGTTGTTGTTGTTGTTGTTGTTTATTTGACGTTGTTGTTATTGTTGTTGTTTATTTGACGTTGTTGTTGTTGTTGTTGTTTATTTGACGTTGTTGTTGTTGTTTATTTGACGTTGTTGTTGTTGTGGTTTATTTGACGTTGTTGTTGTTCATCTGACGTTGTTGTTGTTGTGTATTTGACGTTATTGTTGTTGTTGACGTTGTTGTTGTTGTTATTTATTTGACATTATTGTTGTTGTTGTTGTTGTTGTTTATTTGACGTTGTTGTTGTTGTTTATTTGACGTTGTTGTTGTTGTTGTTTATTTGACGTTGTTGTTGTTGTTGTTGTTTGTTTGACGTTGTTGTTGTTGTTGTTGTTGTTTATTTGACGTTGTTGTTGTTGTTGTTGACGTTGTTGTTGTTGATGTTGTTGTTGTTATTGTTTATTTGACGTATTTGTTGTTGTATATTTGACGTTGTTGTTGTTTATTTGACGTTGTTGTTGTTGTTGTTATTGTTGTTATTGTTGTTGTTGTTGTTTATTTGACGTTGTTGTTGTTGTTGTTTATTTGACGTTGTTGTTGTTGTTGTTTATTTGACGTTGTTGTTGTTGTTGTTTATTTGACGTTGTTGTTGTTTGTTTGACTTTGTTGTTGTTGTTGTTGTTGTTTATTTGACATTGTTGTTATTGTTGTTGTTTATTTGACGTTGTTGTTGTTGTTGTTGTTGTTGTTTATTTGACGTTGTTGTTATTGTTGTTGTTTATTTGACGTTGTTGTTGTTGTTGTTTATTTGACGATGTTGTTGTTCATTTGACGTTGTTGTTATTGTTGTTTATTTGACGTTGTTGTTATTGTTGTTTATTTGACGTTGTTGTTGTTGTTTATTTGACATTGTTGTTGTTGTTGTTGTTTATTTGACGTTGTTGTTGTTTATTTGACGTTGTTGTTGACGTTGTTGTTGTTCTTATTGTTTATTTGACATTTTTGTTGTTGATGATGTTGTTGTTGTTTTTGTTGTTTATTTGATGTGGTTGTTGTTGTTTATTTGACGTTGTTGTTGTTGCTGTTGTTTATTTGACGTTGTTGTTATTGTTGTTGTTATTGTTGTTTTTGTTGTTGTTTATTTGACGTTGTTCTTGTTGTTGTTGTTTATTTGACGTTGTTGTTGTTGTTTATTTGGCGTTGTTATTGTTATTTATTTGACGTTGTTGTTGTTGTTTATTTGACATTGTTGTTATTGATGTTGTGGTTTATTTGACGTTGTTGTTGTTGTTGTTTATGTGACGTTGTTGTTGTTGACGTTGTTATTGTTGTTGTATATTTGACGTTGTTGTTGTTGTTGTTTATTTGACGTTGTTGTTGTTGACGTTGTTGTTGTTATTGTTGTTGTTGTTGTTGTTTTTTATTTGACGTTGTTGTTGTTGTTCATTTGACGTTGTTGTTGTTGTTTATTTGACGTTGTTGTTGTTGTTGTTGTTTATTTGACATTGTTGTTGTTGTTGTTTATTTGACGTTGTTGTTGTTGTTGTTGTTTGTTTGACGTTGTTGTTGTTGTTTATTTGACGTTGTTGTTGTTGTTGTTGACGTTGTTGTTGTTGATGTTGTTGTTGTTATTGTTTATTTGACGTATTTGTTGTTGTATATTTGACGTTGTTGTTGTTTATTTGACGTTGTTGTTGTTGTTATTGTTGTTATTGTTGTTGTTGTTGTTTATTTGACGTTGTTGTTGTTGTTGTTGTTGTTTATTTGACGTTGTTGTTGTTGTTGTTTATTTGACGTTGTTGTTGTTGTTGTTTATTTGACGTTGTTGTTGTTGTTGTTTGTTTGACGTTGTTGTTGTTGTTGTTGTTGTTTATTTGACGTTGTTGTTATTGTTGTTGTTTATTTGACGTTGTTGTTGTTGTTGTTGTTGTTTATTTGACGTTGTTGTTATTGTTGTTGTTTATTTGATGTTGTTGTTGTTGTTGTTTATTTGACGTTGTTGTTGTTCATTTGACGTTGTTGTTATTGTTGTTTATTTGACGTTGTTGTTATTGTTGTTTATTTGACGTTGTTGTTGTTGTTTATTTGACATTGTTGTTGTTGTTGTTGTTTATTTGACGTTGTTGTTGTTTATTTGACGTTGTTGTTGTTGACGTTGTTGTTGTTGTTATTGTTTATTTGACGTTGTTGTTGTTGTTGTTTATTTGACGTAGTTGTTGTTGACGTTGTTGTTGTTGTTGTTTATTTGATGTTTTTGTTGTTGTTGATGTTGTTGTTGTTTTTTTTTGTTTATTTGATGTGGTTGTTGTTGTTTATTTGACGTTGTTGTTGTTGCTGTTGTTTATTTGACGTTGTTGTTATTGTTGTTGATATTGTTGTTTTTGTTGTTGTTTATTTGACGTTGTTCTTGTTGTTGTTGTCTATTTGACGTTGTTGTTGTTGTTGTTGTTGTTGTTTATTTAGCATTGTTGTTGTTATTTATTTGACGTTGTTGTTGTTGTTTATTTAACATTGTTGTTGTTGATGTTGTTGTTTATTTGACGTTGTTGTTGTTGTTGTTTATTTGACGTTGTTGTTCTTGTTGTTGTTTATTTGACGTAGTTGTTGTTGTTGACGTTGTTGTTGTTGTTGTTTGTTTATTTGACGATTTTGTTCTTGTTGTTGTTTATTTGACGTTGTTGTTCTTGTTTATTTGACGTTATTGTTGTTGTTGACGTTGTTGTTGTTGTTGTTGTTATTTATTTGACGTTGTTGTTGTTGTTGTTTATTTGACGTTGTTGTTGTTGTTGTTTATTTGACGTTATTTTTGTTGTTGTTTATTTGACGGTGTTGTTGTTGTTTATTTGACGTTATTTTTGTTGTTGTTTATTTGACGGTGTTGTTGTTGTTTATTTGACGTTGTTGTTGTTGTTGTTGTTGTTTATTTGACGTTGTTGTTGTTGTTGACGTTGTTGTTGTTGTTGTTATTTATTTGACGTTGTTGTTGTTTATTTGACGTTATTGTTGTTGATGTTGTTGTTGTTGTTATTGTTTATTTGACGTTGTTGTTGTTGTTGTTTATTTGACGTAGTTGTTGTTGACGTTGTTGTTGTTGTTGTTGTTTATTTGACGTTTTTGTTGTTGTTGATGTTGTTGTTGTTTTTGTTGTTGTTTATTTGATGTGGTTGTTGTTGTTTATTTGACGTTGTTGTTGTTGTTTATTTGACGTTGTTGTCATTATTGTTGTTATTGTTGTTTTTGTTGTTGTTTATTTGACATTGTTCTTGTTGTTGTTGTTTATTTGACGTTGTTGTTGTTGTTGTTTATTTGACGTTGTTGTTGTTATTTATTTGACGTTGTTGTTGTTGTTGTTGTTGTTGTTTATTTGACATTGTTGTTGTTGTTGTTATTGTTGTTTATTTGTCGTTGTTGTTGTTGACGTTGTTGTTATTGTTGTTGTTTATTTGACGTAGTTGTTGTTGTTGATGTTGTTGTTGTTTATTTGACGTTGTTATTGTTGTTTATTTGACGTTGTTGTTATTGTTGTTTTTTGATGTTGTTGTTGTTTATTTGACGTTGTTGTTGTTGACGTTGTTGTTGTTATTGTAGATTTGACGTATTTGTTGTAGTATATTTGACGTTGTTGTTGTTTATTTGACGTTGTTGTTGTTGTTGTTGTTGTTTATTTGACGTTGTTGTTATTGACGTTGTTGTTGTTGTTATTGTTGTTGTTGTTGTTGTTGTTGTTTATTTGACGTTGTTATTGTTGTTGTTGTTGTTTATTTGACGATGTTGTTGTTGTTGTTTATTTGATGTTGTTGTTGTTGTTGTTTATTTGACGTTATTGTTGTTGTTGACGTTGTTGTTGTTGTTATTTATTTGACGTTATTGTTGTTGTTGTTGTTGTTGTTGTTTATTTGACGTTGTTGTTGTTGTTTGTTTGACGTTGTTGTTGTTGTTGTTTATTTGACGTTGTTGTTGTTATTTATTTGACGTTGTTGTTATTGTTGTTGTTTATTTGACGTTGTTGTTGTTGTTGTTTATTTGACGTTGTTGTTGTTTATTTGACGTTGTTGTTGTTGTTGTTCATTTGACGTTATTGTTGTTTATTTGACGTTGTTGTTGTTGTTGTTGTTGTTCATTTGACGTTGTTGTTATTGCTTTTTATTTGACGTTGTTGTTGTTGTTGTTGTTTATTTGACGTTGTTGTTGTTGTTTATTTGACGTTATTGTTGTTGTTGACGTTGTTGTTGTTGTTGTTGTTATTTATTTGACGTTATTGTTGTTGTTGTTGTTGTTTATTTGACGTTGTGGTTGTTGTTTATTTGACGTTATTTTTGTTGTTGTTTAATTGACGGTGTTGTTGTTGTTTATTTGACGTTATTTTTGTTGTTGTTTATTTGACGGTGTTGTTGTTGTTGTTGTTTATTTGACGGTGTTGTTGTTGTTTATTTGACGTCGTTGTTGTTGTTGTTTATTTGACGTTATTGTTGTTGACGTTGTTGTTGTTATTGTTTATTTGACGTATTTGTTGTTGTATATTTGACGTTGTTGTTGTTTATTTTACGTTGTTGTTGTTATTGTTGTTATTGTTGTTATTGTTGTTGTTGTTTATTTGACGTTGTTGTTGTTGTTTATTTGACGTTGTTGTTGTTGTTGTTTATTTAACGTTGTTGTTGTTGTTTATTTGACGTTGTTGTTGTTATTTATTTGACGTTGTTGTTGTTGTTGTTTATTTGACGTTGTTGTTGTTGTTGACGTTGTTGTTGTTGTTGTTATTTATTTGACGTTGTTGTTGTTTATTTGACGTTATTGTTGTTGATGTTGTTGTTGTTGTTATTGTTTATTTGACGTTGTTGTTGTTGTTGTTTATTTGACGTAGTTGTTGTTGACGTTTTTGTTGTTGTTGTTGTTGTTTATTTGACGTTTTTGTTGTTGTTGATGTTGTTGTTGTTTTTGTTGTTGTTTATTTGATGTGGTTGTTGTTGTTTATTTGACGTTGTTGTTGTTGTTTATTTGACGTTGTTGTCATTATTGTTGTTATTGTTGTTTTTGTTGTTGTTTATTTGACATTGTTCTTGTTGTTGCTGTTTATTTGACGTTGTTGTTGTTGTTGTTTATTTGACGTTGTTGTTGTTATTTATTTGACGTTGTTGTTGTTGTTGTTGTTGTTTATTTGACATTGTTGTTGTTGTTGTTATTGTTGTTTATTTGTCGTTGTTGTTGTTGACGTTGTTGTTATTGTTGTTGTTTATTTGACGTAGTTGTTGTTGTTGATGTTGTTGTTGTTTATTTGACGTTGTTATTGTTGTTTATTTGACGTTGTTGTTATTGTTGTTTTTTGATGTTGTTGTTGTTTATTTGACGTTGTTGTTGTTGACGTTGTTGTTGTTATTGTAGATTTGACGTATTTGTTGTAGTATATTTGACGTTGTTGTTGTTTATTTGACGTTGTTGTTGTTGTTGTTGTTTATTTGACGTTGTTGTTATTGACGTTGTTGTTGTTGTTATTGTTGTTGTTGTTGTTGTTGTTGTTTATTTGACGTTGTTATTGTTGTTGTTGTTGTTTATTTGATGATGTTGTTGTTGTTGTTTATTTGATGTTGTTGTTGTTGTTGTTTATTTGACGTTGTTGTTGTTGTGGTTTATTTGACGTTGTTGTTGTTGTTGTTCATCTGACGTTGTTGTTGTTGTGTATTTGACGTTATTGTTGTTGTTGACGTTGTTGTTGTTGTTATTTATTTGACGTTATTGTTGTTGTTGTTGTTGTTGTTGTTTATTTGACGTTGTTGTTGTTGTTTGTTTGACGTTGTTGTTGTTGTTGTTTATTTGACGTTGTTGTTGTTATTTATTTGACGTTGTTGTTATTGTTGTTGTTTATTTGACGTTGTTGTTGTTGTTGTTTATTTGACGTTGTTGTTGTTTATTTGACGTTGTTGTTGTTGTTGTTCATTTGACGTTGTTGTTGTTTATTTGACGTTGTTGTTGTTGTTGTTGTTGTTGTTCATTTGACGTTGTTGTTATTGCTTTTTATTTGACGTTGTTGTTGTTGTTGTTGTTTATTTGACGTTGTTGTTGTTGTTTATTTGACGTTATTGTTGTTGTTGACGTTGTTGTTGTTGTTGTTGTTGTTTATTTGACGTTATTGTTGTTGTTGTTGTTGTTTATTTGACGTTGTGGTTGTTGTTTATTTGACGTTATTTTTGTTGTTGTTTAATTGACGGTGTTGTTGTTGTTTATTTGACGTTATTTTTGTTGTTGTTTATTTGACGGTGTTGTTGTTGTTGTTGTTTATTTGACGGTGTTGTTGTTGTTTATTTGACGTTGTTGTTGTTGTTGTTTATTTGACGTTATTGTTGTTGACGTTGTTGTTGTTATTGTTTATTTGACGTATTTGTTGTTGTATATTTGACGTTGTTGTTGTTTATTTTACGTTGTTGTTGTTATTGTTGTTATTGTTGTTATTGTTGTTGTTGTTTATTTGACGTTGTTGTTGTTGTTTATTTGACGTTGTTGTTGTTGTTGTTTATTTAACGTTGTTGTTGTTGTTTATTTGACGTTGTTGTTGTTATTTATTTGACGTTGTTGTTGTTGTTGTTTATTTGACATTGTTGTTGTTGTTGTTGTTGTATATTTGACGTTGTTATTGTTGTTTATTTGACGTTGTTGTTGTTGACGTTGTTGGTGTTGTTATTGTTGTTGTTGTTGTTGTTGTTTATTTGACGTTGTTATTGTTGTTGTTGTTGTTGTTTATTTGACGATGTTGTTGTTGTTGTTTATTTGACGTTGTTGTTGTTGTAGTTTATTTGACGTTGTTGTTGTTGTTGTTCATCTGACGTTGTTGTTGTTGTTTATTTAACCTTATTGTTATTGTTAACGTTGTTGTTGTTGTTGTTATTTATTTGACGTTATTGTTGTTGTTGTTGTTGTTTATTTGACGTTGTTGTTGTTGTTGTTGTTTATTTGACGTTGTTGTTGTTGTTGTTGTTTAATTGACGTTGTTGTTGTTGTTTATTTGACGTTGTTGTTGTTTATTTGACGTTGTTGTTGTTTATTTGACGTTGCTGTTGTTTATTTGACGTTGTTGTTGTTGACGTTGTTGTTGTTATTATTTATTTTGACGTATTTGTTGTTGTATATTTGACGTTGTTGTTGTTTATTTGACGTTGTTGTTGTTGTTATTGTTGTTATTGTTGTTGTTGTTGTTTATTTGACGTTGTTGTTGTTTATTTGACGTTGTTGTTGTTATTTATTTGACGTTGTTGTTGTTGTTTATTTGACGTTGTTGTTGTTGTTTATTTGAAGTTGTTGTTGTTATTTATTTGACGTTGTTGTTGTTGTTTATTTGACATTGTTGTTGTTGTTGTTGTTGTATATTTGACGTTGTTGTTGTTGTTGTTTATTTGACGTTGTTGTTGTTGACGTTGTTGTTGTTATTGTTGTTGTTGTTGTTGTTTTTTATTTGACGTTGTTGTTGTTGTTCATTTGACGTTGTTGTTGTTGTTTATTTGACGTTGTTGTTGTTGTTGTTGTTGTTTATTTGACGTTGTTGTTGTTGTTGTTGTTTATTTGACGTTGTTGTTGTTGTTGTTGTTGTTTGTTTGACGTTGTTGTTGTTGTTGTTTATTTGACGTTGTTGTTGTTGTTGTTGTTGTTTATTTGACGTTGTTGTTATTGTTGTTGTTTATTTGACGTCGTTGTTGTTGTTGTTGTTGTTTATTTGACGTTGTTGTTATTGTTGTTGTTTATTTGATGTTGTTATTGTTGTTGTTGTTGTTTATTTGACGTTGTTGTTGTTCATTTGACGTTGTTGTTATTGTTGTTTATTTGACGTTGTTGTTGTTGTTGTTGTTGTTGTTTATTTGACGTTGTTGTTGTTGTTTATTTGACATTGTTGTTGTTGTTGTTTATTTGACGTTGTTGTTGTTTATTTGACGTTGTTGTTGTTGACGTTGTTGTTGTTGTTATTGTTTATTTGACGTTGTTGTTGTTGTTTATTTGACGTAGTTGTTGTTGACGTTGTTGTTGTTGTTGTTTATTTGACGTTTTTGTTGTTGATGTTGCTGTTGTTTTTTTTGTTTATTTGATGTGGTTGTTGTTGTTTATTTGACGTTGTTGTTATTGCTGTTGTTTATTTGACGTTGTTGTTATTGTTGTTGTTATTGTTGTTTTTGTTGTTGTTTATTTGACGTTGTTCTTGTTGTTGTTGTCTATTTGACGTTGTTGTTGTTGTTGTTGTTATTTATTTAGCGTTGTTGTTGTTATTTATTTGACGTTGTTGTTGTTGTTGTTTATTTAACATTGTTGTTGTTGATGTTGTTGTTTATTTGACGTTGTTGTTGTTGTTTATTTGACGTTGTTGTTGTTGACATTGTTGTTCTTGTTGTTGTTTATTTGACGTAGTTGTTGTTGTTGACGTTGTTGTTGTTGTTGTTGTTTGTTTATTTGACGATTTTGTTATTGTTGATGTTGTTATTGTTGTTGTTGTTGTTTATTTGACGTTGTTGTTGTTGTTTATTTGACGTTATTGTTGTTGTTGACGTTGTTGTTGTTGTTGTTGTTATTTATTTGACGTTGTTGTTGTTGTTGTTTATTTGACGTTGTTGTTGTTGTTGTTTATTTGACGTTATTTTTGTTGTTGTTTATTTGACGGTGTTGTTGTTGTTTATTTGACGTTATTTTTGTTGTTGTTTATTTGACGGTGTTGTTGTTGTTGTTGTTTATTTGACGTTGTTGTTGTTGTTGTTTATTTGACGTTGTTGTTGTTGTTGACGTTGTTGTTGTTGTTGTTATTTATTTGACGTTGTTGTTGTTTATTTGACGTTATTGTTGTTTATGTTGTTGTTGTTGTTATTGTTTATTTGACGTTGTTGTTGTTGTTGTTTATTTGACGTAGTTGTTGTTGACGTTGTTGTTGTTGTTGTTGTTTATTTGACGTTTTTGTTGTTGTTGATGTTGTTGTTGTTTTTGTTGTTGTTTATTTGATGTGGTTGTTGTTGTTTATTTGACGTTGTTGTTGTTGTTTATTTGACGTTGTTGTCATTATTGTTGTTATTGTTGTTTTTGTTGTTGTTTATTTGACATTGTTCTTGTTGTTGTTGTTTATTTGACGTTGTTGTTGTTGTTGTTTATTTGACGTTGTTGTTGTTATTTATTTGACGTTGTTGTTGTTGTTGTTGTTGTTTATTTGACATTGTTGTTGTTGTTATTGTTGTTTATTTGTCGTTGTTGTTGTTGACGTTGTTGTTATTGTTGTTGTTTATTTGACGTAGTTCTTGTTGTTGATGTTGTTGTTGTTTATTTGACGTTGTTGTTGTTGTTTATTTGACGTTGTTGTTATTGTTGTTTTTTGATGTTGTTGTTGTTTATTTGACGTTGTTGTTGTTGACGTTGTTGTTGTTATTGTAGATTTGACGTATTTGTTGTAGTATATTTGACGTTGTTGTTGTTTATTTGACGTTGTTGTTGTTGTTGTTGTTTATTTGACGTTGTTGTT
The DNA here is from genome assembly GCA_948472305.1 of Vicia faba. Classification (NCBI taxonomy): domain Eukaryota; kingdom Viridiplantae; phylum Streptophyta; class Magnoliopsida; order Fabales; family Fabaceae; genus Vicia; species Vicia faba. The sequence goes on from OX451735.1 coordinate 1,206,722,691, forward strand.
GTTGACGTTGTTGTTGTTGTTATTGTTGTTGTTGTTGTTGTTGTTGTTTATTTGACGTTGTTATTGTTGTTGTTGTTGTTTATTTGACGATGTTGTTGTTGTTGTTTATTTGATGTTGTTGTTGTTGTTGTTTATTTGACGTTGTTGTTGTTGTGGTTTATTTGACGTTGTTGTTGTTGTTGTTCATCTGACGTTGTTGTTGTTGTTGTGTATTTGACGTTATTGTTGTTGTTGACGTTGTTGTTGTTGTTATTTATTTGACGTTATTGTTGTTGTTGTTGTTGTTGTTGTTGTTGTTGTTTATTTGACGTTGTTGTTGTTGTTTGTTTGACGTTGTTGTTGTTGTTGTTTATTTGACGTTGTTGTTGTTATTTATTTGACGTTGTTGTTATTGTTGTTGTTTATTTGACGTTGTTGTTGTTGTTGTTGTTTATTTGACGTTGTTGTTGTTTATTTGACGTTGTTGTTGTTGTTGTTGTTCATTTGACGTTGTTGTTATTGCTTTTTATTTGACGTTGTTGTTGTTGTTGTTGTTTATTTGACGTTGTTGTTGTTGTTGTTTATTTGACGTTATTGTTGTTGTTGACGTTGTTGTTGTTGTTGTTGTTATTTATTTGACGTTATTGTTGTTGTTGTTGTTGTTGTTTATTTGACTTTGTGGTTGTTGTTTATTTGACGTTATTTTTGTTGTTGTTTAATTGACGGTGTTGTTGTTGTTTATTTGACGTTATTTTTGTTGTTGTTTATTTGACGGTGTTGTTGTTGTTGTTGTTTATTTGACGGTGTTGTTGTTGTTTATTTGACGTTGTTGTTGTTGTTGTTTATTTGAAGTTATTGTATTTGACGTTGTTGTTGTTATTGTTTATTTGACGTATTTGTTGTTGTATATTTGACGTTGTTGTTGTTTATTTTACGTTGTTGTTGTTATTGTTGTTATTGTTGTTATTGTTGTTATTGTTGTTGTTGTTGTTGTTTATTTGACGTTGTTGTTGTTGTTTACTTGACGTTGTTGTTGTTGTTGTTTATTTAACGTTGTTGTTGTTGTTTATTTGACGTTGTTGTTGTTATTTATTTGACGTTGTTGTTGTTGTTGTTTATTTGACATTGTTGTTGTTGCTGTTGTTGTATATTTGACGTTGTTGTTGTTGTTTATTTGACGTTGTTGTTGTTGACGTTGTTGGTGTTGTTATTGTTGTTGTTGTTGTTGTTGTTTATTTGACGTTGTTATTGTTGTTGTTGTTGTTTATTTGACGTTGTTGTTGTTGTTGTTGTTTATTTGACATTGTTGTTGTTGTAGTTTATTTGACGTTGTTGTTGTTGTTGTTCATCTGACGTTGTTGTTGTTGTTTATTTAACGTTATTGTTATTGTTAACGTTGTTGTTGTTGTTGTTATTTATTTGACGTTATTGTTGTTGTTGTTGTTGTTGTTTATTTGATGTTGTTGTTGTTGTTGTTGTTTATTTGACGTTGTTGTTGTTGTTGTTGTTTAATTGACGTTGTTGTTGTTGTTTATTTGACGTTGTTGTTGTTTATTTGACGTTGTTGTTGTTTATTTGACGTTGCTGTTGTTTATTTGACGTTGTTATTGTTGACGTTGTTGTTGTTATTATTTATTTTGACGTATTTGTTGTTGTATATTTGACGTTGTTGTTGTTTATTTGACGTTGTTGTTGTTGTTATTGTTGTTATTGTTGTTGTTGTTGTTTATTTGACGTTGTTGTTATTTATTTGACGTTGTTGTTGTTATTTATTTGACGTTGTTGTTGTTGTTTATTTGACGTTGTTGTTGTTGTTTATTTGAGGTTGTTGTTGTTATTTATTTGACGTTGTTGTTGTTGTTTATTTGACATTGTTGTTGTTGTTGTTGTATATTTGACGTTGTTGTTGTTGTTGTTTATTTGACGTTGTTGTTGTTGACGTTGTTGTTGTTATTGTTGTTATTGTTGTTGTTTTTTATTTGACGTTGTTGTTGTTGTTGTTCATTTGACGTTGTTGTTGTTGTTTATTTGACGTTGTTGTTGTTGTTGTCGTTTATTTGACGTTGTTGTTGTTGTTGTTGTTTATTTGACGTTGTTGTTGTTGTTGTTGTTGTTTGTTTGACGTTGTTGTTGTTGTTGTTTATTTGACGTTGTTGTTGTTGTTGTTGTTGACGTTGTTGTTGTTGATGTTGTTGTTGTTATTGTTTATTTGACGTATTTGTTGTTGTATATTTGACGTTGTTGTTGTTTATTTGACGTTGTTGTTGTTGTTGTTATTGTTGTTATTGTTGTTGTTGTTGTTTATTTGACGTTGTTGTTGTTGTTGTTTATTTGACGTTGTTGTTGTTGTTTATTTGACGTTGTTGTTGTTGTTGTTGTTTATTTGATGTTGTTGTTGTTTGTTTGACTTTGTTGTTGTTGTTGTTGTTTATTTGACGTTGTTGTTATTGTTGTTGTTTATTTGACATTGTTGTTGTTGTTGTTGTTGTTGTTTATTTGACGTTGTTGTTATTGTTGTTGTTTATTTGACGTTGTTGTTGTTGTTGTTGTTGTTTATTTGACGTTGTTGTTGTTCATTTGACGTTGTTATTATTGTTGTTTATTTGACGTTGTTGTTATTGTTGTTTATTTGACGTTGTTGTTGTTGTTTATTTGACATTGTTGTTGTTGTTGTTTATTTGACGTTGTTGTTGACGTTGTTGTTGTTCTTATTGTTTATTTGACGTTTTTGTTGTTGTTGATGTTGTTGTTGTTTTTGTTGTTTATTTGATGTGGTTGTTGTTGTTTATTTGACGTTGTTGTTGTTGCTATTGTTTATTTGACGTTGTTGTTATTGTTGTTTTTGTTGTTGTTTATTTGACGTTGTTCTTGTTGTTGTTGTTTATTTGACGCTGTTGTTGTTGTTGTTGTTGTTTATTTGGCGTTGTTGTTGTTATTTATTTGACGTTGTTGTTGTTGTTTATTTGACATTGTTGTTATTGATGTTGCTGTTTATTTGACGTTGTTGTTGTTGTTGTTGACGTTGTTGTTGTTGTTGTTGTATATTTGACGTTGTTGTTGTTGTTGTTGACGTTGTTGTTGTTGTTGTTGTATATTTGACGTTGTTGTTGTTGTTGTTTATTTGACGTTGTTGTTGTTGACGTTGTTGTTGTTATTGTTGTTGTTGTTGTTGTTTTTTATTTGACGTTGTTGTTGTTGTTGTTCATTTGACGTTGTTGTTGTTGTTTATTTGACGTTGTTGTTGTTGTTGTTTATTTGACGTTGTTGTTGTTGTTGTTTATTTGACGTTGTTGTTGTTGTTGTTGTTGTTTGTTTGACGTTGTTGTTGTTGTTTATTTGACGTTGTCGTTGTTGTTGTTGACGTTGTTGTTGTTGATGTTGTTGTTATTATTGTTTATTTGACGTATTTGTTGTTGTATATTTGACGTTGTTGTTGTTTATTTGACGTTTTTGTTGTTGTTGTTATTGTTGTTATTGTTGTTGTTGTTGTTTATTTGACGTTGTTGTTGTTGTTGTTTATTTGACGTTGTTGTTTTTGTTTATTGTTGTTATTGTTGTTGTTGTTTATTTGACGTTGTTGTTGTTGTTGTTGTTGTTTGTTTGACGTTGTTGTTGTTGTTGTTGTTGTTTATTTGACGTTGTTGTTATTGTTGTTGTTTATTTGACGTTGTTGTTGTTGTTTATTTGACGTTGTTGTTATTGTTGTTGTTTATTTGATGTTGTTGTTGTTGTTGTTGTTTATTTGACGTTGTTGTTGTTCATTTGACGTTGTTGTTATTGTTGTTTATTTGACGTTGTTGTTGTTGTTGTTGTTTATTTGACGTTGTTGTTGTTGTTTATTTGACATTGTTGTTGTTGTTGTTGTTTATTTGACGTTGTTGTTGTTTATTTGACGTTGTTGTTGTTGACGTTGTTGTTGTTGTTATTGTTTATTTGACGTTGTTGTTGTTGTTTATTTGACGTAGTTGTTGTTGACGTTGTTTATTTGATGTTGTTGTTGTTGTTGTTGTTTATTTGACGTTGTTGTTGTTCATTTGACGTTGTTGTTATTGTTGTTTATTTGACGTTGTTGTTGTTGTTGTTGTTGTTTATTTGACGTTGTTGTTGTTGTTTATTTGACATTGTTGTTGTTGTTGTTGTTTATTTGACGTTGTTGTTATTTATTTGACGTTGTTGTTGTTGACGTTGTTGTTGTTGTTATTGTTTATTTGACGTTGTTGTTGTTGTTTATTTGACGTAGTTGTTGTTGACGTTGTTGTTGTTGTTGTTTATTTGACGTTTTTGTTGTTGTTGATGTTGTTGTTGTTTTTTTTGTTTATTTGATGTGGTTGTTGTTGTTTATTTGACGTTGTTGTTGTTGCTGTTGTTTATTTGACGTTGTTGTTATTGTTGTTGTTATTGTTGTTTTTGTTGTTGTTTATTTGACGTTGTTCTTGTTGTTGTTGTCTATTTGACGTTGTTGTTGTTGTTGTTGTTGTTGTTTATTTAGCGTTGTTGTTGTTATTTATTTGACGTTGTTGTTGTTGTTGTTTATTTGACATTGTTGTTGTTGATGTTGTTGTTTATTTGACGTTGTTGTTGTTGTTGTTTATTTGACGTTGTTGTTGTTGACGTTGTTGTTCTTGTTGTTGTTTATTTGACGTAGTTGTTGTTGTTGACGTTGTTGTTGTTGTTGTTTGTTTATTTGACGATTTTGTTGTTGTTGATGTTGTTATTTTTGTTGTTGTTGTTTATTTGACGTTGTTGTTGTTGTTTATTTGACGTTATTGTTGTTGTTGACGTTGTTGTTGTTGTTGTTGTTATTTATTTGACGTTGTTGTTGTTGTTGTTGTTTATTTGACGTTATTTTTGTTGTTGTTTATTTGACGGTGTTGTTGTTGTTTATTTGACGTTATTTTTGTTGTTGTTTATTTGACGGTGTTGTTGTTGTTGTTGTTTATTTGACGTTGTTGTTGTTGTTGTTGTTTATTTGACGTTGTTGTTGTTGTTGACGTTGTTGTTGTTGTTGTTATTTATTTGACGTTGTTGTTGTTTATTTGACGTTATTGTTGTTGATGTTGTTGTTGTTGTTATTGTTTATTTGACGTTGTTGTTGTTGTTGTTTATTTGACGTAGTTGTTGTTGACGTTGTTGTTGTTGTTGTTGTTTATTTGACGTTTTTGTTGTTGTTGATGTTGTTATTGTTTTTGTTGTTGTTTATTTGATGTGGTTGTTGTTGTTTATTTGACGTTGTTGTTGTTGTTTATTTGACGTTGTTGTCATTATTGTTGTTATTGTTGTTTTTGTTGTTGTTTATATGACATTGTTCTTGTTGTTGTTGTTTCTTTGACGTTGTTGTTGTTGTTGTTTATTTGACGTTGTTGTTGTTATTTATTTGACGTTGTTGTTGTTGTTGTTGTTGTTTATTTGACATTGTTGTTGTTGTTATTGTTGTTTATTTGTCGTTGTTGTTGTTGACGTTGTTGTTATTGTTGTTGTTTATTTGACGTAGTTGTTGTTGTTGATGTTGTTGTTGTTTAGTTGACGTTGTTGTTGTTGTTTATTTGACGTTGTTGTTATTGTTGTTTTTTGATGTTGTTGTTGTTTATTTGACGTTGTTGTTGTTGACGTTGTTGTTGTTATTGTAGATATGACGTATTTGTTGTAGTATATTTGACGTTGTTGTTGTTTATTTGACGTTTTTGTTGTTGTTGTTGTTTATTTGACGTTGTTGTTGTTGACGTTGTTGTTGTTGTTATTGTTGTTGTTGTTGTTGTTGTTGTTGTTTATTTGACGTTGTTATTGTTGTTGTTGTTGTTTATTTGACGATGTTGTTGTTGTTGTTTATTTGATGTTGTTGTTGTTGTTGTTTATTTGACGTTGTTGTTGTTGTGGTTTATTTGACGTTGTTGTTGTTGTTGTTCATTTGACGTTGTTGTTGTTGTGTATTTGACGTTATTGTTGTTGTTGACGTTGTTGTTGTTGTTATTTATTTGACGTTATTGTTGTTGTTGTTGTTGTTGTTGTTTATTTGACGTTGTTGTTGTTGTTTGTTTGACGTTGTTGTTGTTGTTGTTTATTTGACGTTGTTGTTGTTATTTATTTGACGTTGTTGTTATTGTTGTTGTTTATTTGACGTTGTTGTTGTTGTTGTTTATTTGACGTTGTTGTTGTTGTTGTTGTTGTTCATTTGACGTTGTTGTTATTGCTTTTTATTTGACGTTGTTGTTGTTGTTGTTTATTTGACGTTGTTGTTGTTGTTGTTGTTTATTTGACGTTATTGTTGTTGTTGACGTTGTTGTTGTTGTTGTTGTTATTTATTTGACGTTATTGTTGTTGTTGTTGTTGTTGTTTATTTGACTTTGTGGTTGTTGTTTATTTGACGTTATTTTTGTTGTTGTTTAATTGACGGTGTTGTTGTTGTTTATTTGACGTTATTTTTGTTGTTGTTTATTTGACGGTGTTGTTGTTGTTGTTGTTTATTTGACGGTGTTGTTGTTGTTTATTTGACGATGTTGTTGTTGTTGTTTATTTGATGTTGTTTTTGTTTTGGTTTTGTTTATTTGACGTTGTTGTTGTTGTGGTTTATTTGACGTTGTTGTTGTTGTTGTTCATCTGACGTTGTTGTTGTTGTGTATTTGACGTTATTGTTGTTGTTGACGTTGTTGTTGTTGTTATTTATTTGACGTTATTGTTGTTGTTGTTGTTGTTGTTGTTGTTTATTTGACGTTGTTGTTGTTGTTTGTTTGACGTTGTTGTTGTTGTTGTTTATTTGACGTTGTTGTTGTTATTTATTTGACGTTGTTGTTATTGTTGTTGTTTATTTGACGTTGTTGTTGTTATTGTTATTTATTTGACGTTGTTGTTGTTTATTTGACGTTGTTGTTGTTGTTGTTGTTGTTCATTTGACGTTGTTGTTATTGCTTTTTATTTGACGTTGTTGTTGTTGTTGTTGTTTATTTGACGTTGTTGTTGTTGTTGTTGTTTATTTGACGTTGTTGTTGTTGTTTTTGTTTATTTGACGTTGTTGTTGTTTATTTGACGTTGTTGTTGTTGACGTTGTTGTTGTTGTTATTGTTTATTTGACGTTGTTGTTGTTGTTGTTTATTTGACGTAGTTGTTGTTGACGTTGTTGTTGTTGTTGTTTATTTGACGTTTTTGTTGTTGTTGATGTCGTTGTTGTTTTTGTTGTTTATTTGATGTGGTTATTGTTGTTTATTTGACGTTGTTGTTGTTGCTGTTGTTTATTTGACGTTGTTGTTATTGTTGTTTTTGTTGTTGTTTATTTGACGTTGTTGTTGTTGTTGTTGTTGTTTATTTGACGTTGTTGTTGTTGTTGTTGTTGTTTATTTGGCGTTGTTGTTGTTATTTATTTGACGTTGTTGTTGTTGTTGTTTATTTGACATTGTTGTTGTTGATGTTGTTGTTTATTTGACGTTGTTGTTGTTGTTGTTTATTTGACGTTGTTGTTGTTGACGTTGTTGTTCTTGTTGTTGTTTATTTGACGTAGTTGTTGTTGTTGACGTTGGTGTTGTTGTTGTTTGTTTATTTGACGATTTTGTTATTGTTGATGTTGTTGTTGTTGTTGTTGTTTATTTGACGTTGTTGTTGTTGTTTATTTGACGTTATTGTTGTTGTTGACGTTGTTGTTGTTGTTGTTATTTATTTTACGTTATTGTTGTTGTTGTTGTTGTTGTTTATTTGACGTTGTTGTTGTTGTTGTTTATTTGACGTTATTTTTGCTGTTGTTTTTTTGACGGTGTTGTTGTTGTTTATTTGACGTTATTTTTGTTGTTGTTTATTTGACGGTGTTGTTGTTGTTGTTTATTTGACGTTGTTGTTGTTGTTGTTGTTTATTTGACGTTGTTGTTGTTGTTGATGTTGTTGTTGTTGTTGTTATTTATTTGACGTTGTTGTTGTTTATTTGACGTTGTTGTTGTTGATGTTGTTGACGTTGTTATTGTTTATTTGACGTTGTTGTTGTTGTTGTTTATTTGACGTAGTTGTTGTTGACGTTGTTGTTGTTGTTGTCTATTTGACGTTTTTGTTGTTGTTGATGTTGTTGTTGTTTTTGTTGTTGTTTATTTTATGTGGTTGTTGTTGTTTATTTGACGTTGTCGTTGTTGTTTATTTGACGTTGTTGTCATTATTGTTGTTATTGTTGTTTTTGTTGTTGTTTATTTGACATTGTTCTTGTTGTTATTGTTTATTTGACGTTGTTGTTGTTGTTGTTTATTTAACGTTGTTGTTGTTATTTATTTGACGTTGTTGTTGTTGTTGTAGTTGTTTATTTGACATTGTTGTTGTTGTTGTTGTTTATTTGACGTTGTTGTTATTGTTGTGTATTTGTCGTTGTTGTTGTTGACATTGTTGTTATTGTTGTTGCTTATTTGACGTAGTTGTTGTTGTTGTTGTTGTTTGTTTGACGTTGTTGTAGTTGTTTATTTGACGTTGTCGTTGTTGTTGTTGACGTTGTTGTTGTTGATGTTGTTGTTGTTATTGTTTATTTGACGTATTTGTTGTTGTATATTTGACGTTGTTGTTGTTTATTTGACGTTTTTGTTGTTGTTGTTATTGTTGTTATTGTTGTTGTTGTTGTTTATTTGACGTTGTTGTTGTTGTTGTTTATTTGACGTTGTTGTTTTTGTTTATTTGACGTTGTTGTTGTTGTTGTTTATTTGACGTTGTTGTTGTTGTTGTTGTTGTTTGTTTGACGTTGTTGTTGTTGTTGTTGTTGTTTATTTGACGTTGTTGTTATTGTTGTTGTTTATTTGACGTTGTTGTTGTTGTTTATTTGACGTTGTTGTTATTGTTGTTGTTTATTTGATGTTGTTGTTGTTGTTGTTGTTGTTTATTTGACGTTGTTGTTGTTCATTTGACGTTGTTGTTATTGTTGTTTATTTGACGTTGTTGTTGTTGTTGTTGTTGTTTATTTGACGTTGTTGTTGTTGTTTATTTGACATTGTTGTTGTTGTTGTTGTTTATTTGACGTTGTTGTTGTTTATTTGACGTTGTCGTTGTTGTTGTTGACGTTGTTGTTGTTGATGTTGTTGTTGTTATTGTTTATTTGACGTATTTGTTGTTGTATATTTGACGTTGTTGTTGTTTATTTGACGTTTTTGTTGTTGTTGTTATTGTTGTTATTGTTGTTGTTGTTGTTTATTTGACGTTGTTGTTTTTGTTTATTTGACGTTGTTGTTGTTGTTGTTTATTTGACGTTGTTGTTGTTGTTGTTGTTGTTGTTGTTTGTTTGACGTTGTTGTTGTTGTTGTTGTTGTTTATTTGACGTTGTTGTTATTGTTGTTGTTTATTTGACGTTGTTGTTGTTGTTTATTTGACGTTGTTGTTATTGTTGTTGTTTATTTGATGTTGTTGTTGTTGTTGTTGTTTATTTGACGTTGTTGTTGTTCATTTGACGTTGTTGTTATTGTTGTTTATTTGACGTTGTTGTTGTTGTTGTTGTTGTTTATTTGACGTTGTTGTTGTTGTTTATTTGACATTGTTGTTGTTGTTGTTGTTTATTTGACGTTGTTGTTGTTTATTTGACGTTGTTGTTGTTGACGTTGTTGTTGTTGTTATTGTTTATTTGACGTTGTTGTTGTTGTTTATTTGACGTAGTTGTTGTTGACGTTGTTGTTGTTGTTGTTTATTTGACGTTTTTGTTGTTGTTGATGTTGTTGTTGTTTTTTTTGTTTATTTGATGTGGTTGTTGTTGTTTATTTGACGTTGTTGTTGTTGCTGTTGTTTATTTGACGTTGTTGTTATTGTTGTTGTTATTGTTGTTTTTGTTGTTGTTTATTTGACGTTGTTCTTGTTGTTGTTGTCTATTTGACGTTGTTGTTGTTGTTGTTGTTGTTTATTTAGCGTTGTTGTTGTTATTTATTTGACATTGTTGTTGTTGTTGTTTATTTGACATTGTTGTTGTTGATGTTGTTGTTTATTTGACGTTGTTGTTGTTGTTGTTTATTTGACGTTGTTGTTGTTGACGTTGTTGTTCTTGTTGTTGTTTATTTGACGTAGTTGTTGTTGTTGACGTTGTTGTTGTTGTTGTTTGTTTATTTGACGATTTTGTTGTTGTTGATGTTGTTATTTTTGTTGTTGTTGTTTATTTGACGTTGTTGTTGTTGTTTATTTGACGTTATTGTTGTTGTTGACGTTGTTGTTGTTGTTGTTGTTATTTATTTGACGTTGTTGTTGTTGTTGTTGTTTATTTGACGTTATTTTTGTTGTTGTTTATTTGACGGTGTTGTTGTTGTTTATTTGACGTTATTTTTGTTGTTGTTTATTTGACGGTGTTGTTGTTGTTGTTGTTTATTTGACGTTGTTGTTGTTGTTGTTGTTTATTTGACGTTGTTGTTGTTGTTGACGTTGTTGTTGTTGTTGTTATTTATTTGACGTTGTTGTTGTTTATTTGACGTTATTGTTGTTGATGTTGTTGTTGTTGTTATTGTTTATTTGACGTTGTTGTTGTTGTTGTTTATTTGACGTAGTTGTTGTTGACGTTGTTGTTGTTGTTGTTGTTTATTTGACGTTTTTGTTGTTGTTGATGTTGTTGTTGTTTTTGTTGTTGTTTATTTGATGTGGTTGTTGTTGTTTATTTGACGTTGTTGTTGTTGTTGTTTATTTGACGTTGTTGTCATTATTGTTGTTATTGTTGTTTTTGTTGTTGTTTATTTGACATTGTTCTTGTTGTTGTTGTTTCTTTGACGTTGTTGTTGTTGTTGTTTATTTGACGTTGTTGTTGTTATTTATTTGACGTTGTTGTTGTTGTTGTTGTTGTTGTTTATTTGACATTGTTGTTGTTGTTATTGTTGTTTATTTGTCGTTGTTGTTGTTGACGTTGTTGTTATTGTTGTTGTTTATTTGACGTAGTTGTTGTTGTTGATGTTGTTGTTGTTTAGTTGACGTTGTTGTTGTTGTTTATTTGACGTTGTTGTTATTGTTGTTTTTTGATGTTGTTGTTGTTTATTTGACGTTGTTGTTGTTGACGTTGTTGTTGTTATTGTAGATATGACGTATTTGTTGTAGTATATTTGACGTTGTTGTTGTTTATTTGACGTTTTTGTTGTTGTTGTTGTTTATTTGACGTTGTTGTTGTTGACGTTGTTGTTGTTGTTATTGTTGTTGTTGTTGTTGTTGTTGTTTATTTGACGTTGTTATTGTTGTTGTTGTTGTTTATTTGACGATGTTGTTGTTGTTGTTTATTTGATGTTGTTGTTGTTGTTGTTTATTTGACGTTGTTGTTGTTGTGGTTTATTTGACGTTGTTGTTGTTGTTGTTCATCTGACGTTGTTGTTGTTGTGTATTTGACGTTATTGTTGTTGTTGACGTTGTTGTTGTTGTTATTTATTTGACGTTATTGTTGTTGTTGTTGTTGTTGTTGTTTATTTGACGTTGTTGTTGTTGTTTGTTTGACGTTGTTGTTGTTGTTGTTTATTTGACGTTGTTGTTGTTATTTATTTGACGTTGTTGTTATTGTTGTTGTTTATTTGACGTTGTTGTTGTTGTTGTTGTTGTTTATTTGACGTTGTTGTTGTTGTTGTTGTTGTTCATTTGACGTTGTTGTTATTGCTTTTTATTTGACGTTGTTGTTGTTGTTGTTGTTTATTTGACGTTGTTGTTGTTGTTGTTGTTGTTTATTTGACGTTATTGTTGTTGTTGACGTTGTTGTTGTTGTTGTTATTTATTTGACGTTATTGTTGTTGTTGTTGTTGTTGTTTATTTGACTTTGTGGTTGTTGTTTATTTGACGTTATTTTTGTTGTTGTTTAATTGACGGTGTTGTTGTTGTTTATTTGACGTTATTTTTGTTGTTGTTTATTTGACGGTGTTGTTGTTGTTGTTGTTTATTTGACGGTGTTGTTGTTGTTTATTTGACGATGTTGTTGTTGTTGTTTATTTGATGTTGTTTTTGTTTTGGTTTTGTTTATTTGACGTTGTTGTTGTTGTGGTTTATTTGACGTTGTTGTTGTTGTTGTTCATCTGACGTTGTTGTTGTTGTGTATTTGACGTTATTGTTGTTGTTGACGTTGTTGTTGTTGTTATTTATTTGACGTTATTGTTGTTGTTGTTGTTGTTGTTGTTTATTTGACGTTGTTGTTGTTGTTTGTTTGACGTTGTTGTTGTTGTTGTTTATTTGACGTTGTTGTTGTTATTTATTTGACGTTGTTGTTATTGTTGTTGTTTATTTGACGTTGTTGTTGTTATTGTTATTTATTTGACGTTGTTGTTGTTTATTTGACGTTGTTGTTGTTGTTGTTGTTGTTCATTTGACGTTGTTGTTATTGCTTTTTATTTGACGTTGTTGTTGTTGTTGTTGTTTATTTGACGTTGTTGTTGTTGTTGTTGTTTATTTGACGTTGTTGTTGTTGTTTTTGTTTATTTGACGTTGTTGTTGTTTATTTGACGTTGTTGTTGTTGACGTTGTTGTTGTTGTTATTGTTTATTTGACGTTGTTGTTGTTGTTGTTTATTTGACGTAGTTGTTGTTGACGTTGTTGTTGTTGTTGTTTATTTGACGTTTTTGTTGTTGTTGATGTTGTTGTTGTTTTTGTTGTTTATTTGATGTGGTTATTGTTGTTTATTTGACGTTGTTGTTGTTGCTGTTGTTTATTTGACATTGTTGTTATTGTTGTTTTTGTTGTTGTTTATTTGACGTTGTTGTTGTTGTTGTTGTTGTTTATTTGACGTTGTTGTTGTTGTTGTTGTTGTTTATTTGGCGTTGTTGTTGTTATTTATTTGACGTTGTTGTTGTTGTTGTTTATTTGACATTGTTGTTGTTGATGTTGTTGTTTATTTGACGTTGTTGTTGTTGTTGTTTATTTGACGTTGTTGTTGTTGACGTTGTTGTTCTTGTTGTTGTTTATTTGACGTAGTTGTTGTTGTTGACGTTGGTGTTGTTGTTGTTTGTTTATTTGACGATTTTGTTATTGTTGATGTTGTTGTTGTTGTTGTTGTTTATTTGACGTTGTTGTTGTTGTTTATTTGACGTTATTGTTGTTGTTGACGTTGTTGTTGTTGTTGTTATTTATTTTACGTTATTGTTGTTGTTGTTGTTGTTGTTTATTTGACGTTGTTGTTGTTGTTGTTTATTTGACGTTATTTTTGCTGTTGTTTTTTTGACGGTGTTGTTGTTGTTTATTTGACGTTATTTTTGTTGTTGTTTATTTGACGGTGTTGTTGTTGTTGTTTATTTGACGTTGTTGTTGTTGTTGTTGTTTATTTGACGTTGTTGTTGTTGTTGATGTTGTTGTTGTTGTTGTTATTTATTTGACGTTGTTGTTGTTTATTTGACGTTGTTGTTGTTGATGTTGTTGACGTTGTTATTGTTTATTTGACGTTGTTGTTGTTGTTGTTTATTTGACGTAGTTGTTGTTGACGTTGTTGTTGTTGTTGTCTATTTGACGTTTTTGTTGTTGTTGATGTTGTTGTTGTTTTTGTTGTTGTTTATTTTATGTGGTTGTTGTTGTTTATTTGACGTTGTCGTTGTTGTTTATTTGACGTTGTTGTCATTATTGTTGTTATTGTTGTTTTTGTTGTTGTTTATTTGACATTGTTCTTGTTGTTATTGTTTATTTGACGTTGTTGTTGTTGTTGTTTATTTAACGTTGTTGTTGTTATTTATTTGACGTTGTTGTTGTTGTTGTAGTTGTTTATTTGACATTGTTGTTGTTGTTGTTGTTTATTTGACGTTGTTGTTATTGTTGTGTATTTGTCGTTGTTGTTGTTGACATTGTTGTTATTGTTGTTGCTTATTTGACGTAGTTGTTGTTGTTGTTGTTGTTTGTTTGACGTTGTTGTAGTTGTTTATTTGACGTTGTCGTTGTTGTTGTTGACGTTGTTGTTGTTGATGTTGTTGTTGTTATTGTTTATTTGACGTATTTGTTGTTGTATATTTGACGTTGTTGTTGTTTATTTGACGTTTTTGTTGTTGTTGTTATTGTTGTTATTGTTGTTGTTGTTGTTTATTTGACGTTGTTGTTGTTGTTGTTTATTTGACGTTGTTGTTTTTGTTTATTTGACGTTGTTGTTGTTGTTGTTTATTTGACGTTGTTGTTGTTGTTGTTGTTGTTTGTTTGACGTTGTTGTTGTTGTTGTTGTTGTTTATTTGACGTTGTTGTTATTGTTGTTGTTTATTTGACGTTGTTGTTGTTGTTTATTTGACGTTGTTGTTATTGTTGTTGTTTATTTGATGTTGTTGTTGTTGTTGTTGTTGTTTATTTGACGTTGTTGTTGTTCATTTGACGTTGTTGTTATTGTTGTTTATTTGACGTTGTTGTTGTTGTTGTTGTTGTTTATTTGACGTTGTTGTTGTTGTTTATTTGACATTGTTGTTGTTGTTGTTGTTTATTTGACGTTGTTGTTGTTTATTTGACGTTGTCGTTGTTGTTGTTGACGTTGTTGTTGTTGATGTTGTTGTTGTTATTGTTTATTTGACGTATTTGTTGTTGTATATTTGACGTTGTTGTTGTTTATTTGACGTTTTTGTTGTTGTTGTTATTGTTGTTATTGTTGTTGTTGTTGTTTATTTGACGTTGTTGTTTTTGTTTATTTGACGTTGTTGTTGTTGTTGTTTATTTGACGTTGTTGTTGTTGTTGTTGTTGTTGTTGTTTGTTTGACGTTGTTGTTGTTGTTGTTGTTGTTTATTTGACGTTGTTGTTATTGTTGTTGTTTATTTGACGTTGTTGTTGTTGTTTATTTGACGTTGTTGTTATTGTTGTTGTTTATTTGATGTTGTTGTTGTTGTTGTTGTTTATTTGACGTTGTTGTTGTTCATTTGACGTTGTTGTTATTGTTGTTTATTTGACGTTGTTGTTGTTGTTGTTGTTGTTTATTTGACGTTGTTGTTGTTGTTTATTTGACATTGTTGTTGTTGTTGTTGTTTATTTGACGTTGTTGTTGTTTATTTGACGTTGTTGTTGTTGACGTTGTTGTTGTTGTTATTGTTTATTTGACGTTGTTGTTGTTGTTTATTTGACGTAGTTGTTGTTGACGTTGTTGTTGTTGTTGTTTATTTGACGTTTTTGTTGTTGTTGATGTTGTTGTTGTTTTTTTTGTTTATTTGATGTGGTTGTTGTTGTTTATTTGACGTTGTTGTTGTTGCTGTTGTTTATTTGACGTTGTTGTTATTGTTGTTGTTATTGTTGTTTTTGTTGTTGTTTATTTGACGTTGTTCTTGTTGTTGTTGTCTATTTGACGTTGTTGTTGTTGTTGTTGTTGTTTATTTAGCGTTGTTGTTGTTATTTATTTGACGTTGTTGTTGTTGTTGTTTATTTGACATTGTTGTTGTTGATGTTGTTGTTTATTTGACGTTGTTGTTGTTGTTGTTTATTTGACGTTGTTGTTGTTGACGTTGTTGTTCTTGTTGTTGTTTATTTGACGTAGTTGTTGTTGTTGACGTTGTTGTTGTTGTTGTTTGTTTATTTGACGATTTTGTTGTTGTTGATGTTGTTGTTGTTGTTGTTGTTTATTTGACGTTGTTGTTGTTGTTTATTTGACGTTATTGTTGTTGTTGACGTTGTTGTTGTTGTTGTTATTTATTTTACGTTATTGTTGTTGTTGTTGTTGTTGTTTATTTGACGTTGTTGTTGTTGTTTATTTGACGTTATTTTTGCTGTTGTTTTTTTGACGGTGTTGTTGTTGTTTATTTGACGTTATTTTTGTTGTTGTTTATTTGACGGTGTTGTTGTTGTTGTTTATTTGACGTTGTTGTTGTTGTTGTTGTTTATTTGACGTTGTTGTTGTTGTTGATGTTGTTGTTGTTGTTGTTATTTATTTGACGTTGTTGTTGTTTATTTGACGTTGTTGTTGTTGATGTTGTTGACGTTGTTATTGTTTATTTGACGTTGTTGTTGTTGTTGTTTATTTGACGTAGTTGTTGTTGACGTTGTTGTTGTTGTTGTCTATTTGACGTTTTTGTTGTTGTTGATGTTGTTGTTGTTTTTGTTGTTGTTTATTTTATGTGGTTGTTGTTGTTTATTTGACGTTGTCGTTGTTGTTTATTTGACGTTGTTGTCATTATTGTTGTTATTGTTCTTTTTGTTGTTGTTTATTTGACATTGTTCTTGTTGTTATTGTTTATTTGACGTTGTTGTTGTTGTTGTTTATTTAACGTTGTTGTTGTTATTTATTTGACGTTGTTGTTTTTGTTGTAGTTGTTTATTTGACATTGTTGTTGTTGTTGTTGTTTATTTGACGTTGTTGTTATTGTTGTGTATTTGTCGTTGTTGTTGTTGACATTGTTGTTATTGTTGTTGCTTATTTGACGTAGTTGTTGTTGTTGTTGTTGTTTGTTTGACGTTGTTGTAGTTGTTTATTTGACGTTGTCGTTGTTGTTGTTGACGTTGTTGTTGTTGATGTTGTTGTTGTTATTGTTTATTTGACGTATTTGTTGTTGTATATTTGACGTTGTTGTTGTTTATTTGACGTTTTTGTTGTTGTTGTTATTGTTGTTATTGTTGTTGTTGTTGTTTATTTGACGTTGTTGTTGTTGTTGTTTATTTGACGTTGTTGTTTTTGTTTATTTGACGTTGTTGTTGTTGTTGTTTATTTGACGTTGTTGTTGTTGTTGTTGTTGTTTGTTTGACGTTGTTGTTGTTGTTGTTGTTGTTTATTTGACGTTGTTGTTATTGTTGTTGTTTATTTGACGTTGTTGTTGTTGTTTATTTGACGTTGTTGTTATTGTTGTTGTTTATTTGATGTTGTTGTTGTTGTTGTTGTTGTTGTTTATTTGACGTTGTTGTTGTTCATTTGACGTTGTTGTTATTGTTGTTTATTTGACGTTGTTGTTGTTGTTGTTGTTGTTTATTTGACGTTGTTGTTGTTGTTTATTTGACATTGTTGTTGTTGTTGTTGTTTATTTGACGTTGTTGTTGTTTATTTGACGTTGTCGTTGTTGTTGTTGACGTTGTTGTTGTTGATGTTGTTGTTGTTATTGTTTATTTGACGTATTTGTTGTTGTATATTTGACGTTGTTGTTGTTTATTTGACGTTTTTGTTGTTGTTGTTATTGTTGTTATTGTTGTTGTTGTTGTTTATTTGACGTTGTTGTTTTTGTTTATTTGACGTTGTTGTTGTTGTTGTTTATTTGACGTTGTTGTTGTTGTTGTTGTTGTTGTTGTTTGTTTGACGTTGTTGTTGTTGTTGTTGTTGTTTATTTGACGTTGTTGTTATTGTTGTTGTTTATTTGACGTTGTTGTTGTTGTTTATTTGACGTTGTTGTTATTGTTGTTGTTTATTTGATGTTGTTGTTGTTGTTGTTGTTTATTTGACGTTGTTGTTGTTCATTTGACGTTGTTGTTATTGTTGTTTATTTGACGTTGTTGTTGTTGTTGTTGTTGTTTATTTGACGTTGTTGTTGTTGTTTATTTGACATTGTTGTTGTTGTTGTTGTTTATTTGACGTTGTTGTTGTTTATTTGACGTTGTTGTTGTTGACGTTGTTGTTGTTGTTATTGTTTATTTGACGTTGTTGTTGTTGTTTATTTGACGTAGTTGTTGTTGACGTTGTTGTTGTTGTTGTTTATTTGACGTTTTTGTTGTTGTTGATGTTGTTGTTGTTTTTTTTGTTTATTTGATGTGGTTGTTGTTGTTTATTTGACGTTGTTGTTGTTGCTGTTGTTTATTTGACGTTGTTGTTATTGTTGTTGTTATTGTTGTTTTTGTTGTTGTTTATTTGACGTTGTTCTTGTTGTTGTTGTCTATTTGACGTTGTTGTTGTTGTTGTTGTTGTTTATTTAGCGTTGTTGTTGTTATTTATTTGACATTGTTGTTGTTGTTGTTTATTTGACATTGTTGTTGTTGATGTTGTTGTTTATTTGACGTTGTTGTTGTTGTTGTTTATTTGACGTTGTTGTTGTTGACGTTGTTGTTCTTGTTGTTGTTTATTTGACGTAGTTGTTGTTGTTGACGTTGTTGTTGTTGTTGTTTGTTTATTTGACGATTTTGTTGTTGTTGATGTTGTTATTTTTGTTGTTGTTGTTTATTTGACGTTGTTGTTGTTGTTTATTTGACGTTATTGTTGTTGTTGACGTTGTTGTTGTTGTTGTTGTTATTTATTTGACGTTGTTGTTGTTGTTGTTGTTTATTTGACGTTATTTTTGTTGTTGTTTATTTGACGGTGTTGTTGTTGTTTATTTGACGTTATTTTTGTTGTTGTTTATTTGACGGTGTTGTTGTTGTTGTTGTTTATTTGACGTTGTTGTTGTTGTTGTTGTTTATTTGACGTTGTTGTTGTTGTTGACGTTGTTGTTGTTGTTGTTATTTATTTGACGTTGTTGTTGTTTATTTGACGTTATTGTTGTTGATGTTGTTGTTGTTGTTATTGTTTATTTGACGTTGTTGTTGTTGTTGTTTATTTGACGTAGTTGTTGTTGACGTTGTTGTTGTTGTTGTTGTTTATTTGACGTTTTTGTTGTTGTTGATGTTGTTGTTGTTTTTGTTGTTGTTTATTTGATGTGGTTGTTGTTGTTTATTTGACGTTGTTGTTGTTGTTGTTTATTTGACGTTGTTGTCATTATTGTTGTTATTGTTGTTTTTGTTGTTGTTTATTTGACATTGTTCTTGTTGTTGTTGTTTCTTTGACGTTGTTGTTGTTGTTGTTTATTTGACGTTGTTGTTGTTATTTATTTGACGTTGTTGTTGTTGTTGTTGTTGTTGTTTATTTGACATTGTTGTTGTTGTTATTGTTGTTTATTTGTCGTTGTTGTTGTTGACGTTGTTGTTATTGTTGTTGTTTATTTGACGTAGTTGTTGTTGTTGATGTTGTTGTTGTTTAGTTGACGTTGTTGTTGTTGTTTATTTGACGTTGTTGTTATTGTTGTTTTTTGATGTTGTTGTTGTTTATTTGACGTTGTTGTTGTTGACGTTGTTGTTGTTATTGTAGATATGACGTATTTGTTGTAGTATATTTGACGTTGTTGTTGTTTATTTGACGTTTTTGTTGTTGTTGTTGTTTATTTGACGTTGTTGTTGTTGACGTTGTTGTTGTTGTTATTGTTGTTGTTGTTGTTGTTGTTGTTTATTTGACGTTGTTATTGTTGTTGTTGTTGTTTATTTGACGATGTTGTTGTTGTTGTTTATTTGATGTTGTTGTTGTTGTTGTTTATTTGACGTTGTTGTTGTTGTGGTTTATTTGACGTTGTTGTTGTTGTTGTTCATCTGACGTTGTTGTTGTTGTGTATTTGACGTTATTGTTGTTGTTGACGTTGTTGTTGTTGTTATTTATTTGACGTTATTGTTGTTGTTGTTGTTGTTGTTGTTTATTTGACGTTGTTGTTGTTGTTTGTTTGACGTTGTTGTTGTTGTTGTTTATTTGACGTTGTTGTTGTTATTTATTTGACGTTGTTGTTATTGTTGTTGTTTATTTGACGTTGTTGTTGTTGTTGTTGTTGTTTATTTGACGTTGTTGTTGTTGTTGTTGTTGTTCATTTGACGTTGTTGTTATTGCTTTTTATTTGACGTTGTTGTTGTTGTTGTTGTTTATTTGACGTTGTTGTTGTTGTTGTTGTTGTTTATTTGACGTTATTGTTGTTGTTGACGTTGTTGTTGTTGTTGTTATTTATTTGACGTTATTGTTGTTGTTGTTGTTGTTGTTTATTTGACTTTGTGGTTGTTATTTATTTGACGTTATTTTTGTTGTTGTTTAATTGACGGTGTTGTTGTTGTTTATTTGACGTTATTTTTGTTGTTGTTTATTTGACGGTGTTGTTGTTGTTGTTGTTTATTTGACGGTGTTGTTGTTGTTTATTTGACGATGTTGTTGTTGTTGTTTATTTGATGTTGTTTTTGTTTTGGTTTTGTTTATTTGACGTTGTTGTTGTTGTGGTTTATTTGACGTTGTTGTTGTTGTTGTTCATCTGACGTTGTTGTTGTTGTGTATTTGACGTTATTGTTGTTGTTGACGTTGTTGTTGTTGTTATTTATTTGACGTTATTGTTGTTGTTGTTGTTGTTGTTGTTTATTTGACGTTGTTGTTGTTGTTTGTTTGACGTTGTTGTTGTTGTTGTTTATTTGACGTTGTTGTTGTTATTTATTTGACGTTGTTGTTATTGTTGTTGTTTATTTGAAGTTGTTGTTGTTATTGTTATTTATTTGACGTTGTTGTTGTTTATTTGACGTTGTTGTTGTTGTTGTTGTTGTTCATTTGACGTTGTTGTTATTGCTTTTTATTTGACGTTGTTGTTGTTGTTGTTGTTTATTTGACGTTGTTGTTGTTGTTGTTGTTTATTTGACGTTGTTGTTGTTGTTTTTGTTTATTTGACGTTGTTGTTGTTTATTTGACGTTGTTGTTGTTGACGTTGTTGTTGTTGTTATTGTTTATTTGACGTTGTTGTTGTTGTTGTTTATTTGACGTAGTTGTTGTTGACGTTGTTGTTGTTGTTGTTTATTTGACGTTTTTGTTGTTGTTGATGTTGTTGTTGTTTTTGTTGTTTATTTGATGTGGTTATTGTTGTTTATTTGACGTTGTTGTTGTTGCTGTTGTTTATTTGACATTGTTGTTATTGTTGTTTTTGTTGTTGTTTATTTGACGTTGTTGTTGTTGTTGTTGTTGTTTATTTGACGTTGTTGTTGTTGTTGTTGTTGTTTATTTGGCGTTGTTGTTGTTATTTATTTGACGTTGTTGTTGTTGTTGTTTATTTGACATTGTTGTTGTTGATGTTGTTGTTTATTTGACGTTGTTGTTGTTGTTGTTTATTTGACGTTGTTGTTGTTGACGTTGTTGTTCTTGTTGTTGTTTATTTGACGTAGTTGTTGTTGTTGACGTTGTTGTTGTTGTTGTTTGTTTATTTGACGATTTTGTTGTTGTTGATGTTGTTGTTGTTGTTGTTTATTTGACGTTGTTGTTGTTGTTTATTTGACGTTATTGTTGTTGTTGACGTTGTTGTTGTTGTTGTTGTTATTTATTTGACGTTATTGTTGTTGTTGTTGTTGTTGTTTATTTGACGTTGTTGTTGTTGTTTATTTGACGTTATTTTTGCTGTTGTTTTTTTGACGGTGTTGTTGTTGTTTATTTGACGTTATTTTTGTTGTTGTTTATTTGACGGTGTTGTTGTTGTTGTTTATTTGACGTTGTTGTTGTTGTTGTTTATTTGACGTTGTTGTTGTTGTTGATGTTGTTGTTGTTGTTGTTATTTATTTGACGTTGTTGTTGTTTATTTGACGTTGTTGTTGTTGATGTTGTTGACGTTGTTATTGTTTATTTGACGTTGTTGTTGTTGTTGTTTATTTGACGTAGTTGTTGTTGACGTTGTTGTTGTTGTTGTCTATTTGACGTTTTTGTTGTTGTTGATGTTGTTGTTGTTTTTGTTGTTGTTTATTTTATGTGGTTGTTGTTGTTTATTTGACGTTGTCGTTGTTGTTTATTTGACGTTGTTGTCATTATTGTTGTTATTGTTGTTTTTGTTGTTGTTTATTTGACATTGTTCTTGTTGTTGTTGTTGTTTATTTGACGTTGTTGTTGTTGTTGTTTATTTAACGTTGTTGTTGTTATTTATTTGACGTTGTTGTTGTTGTTGTAGTTGTTTATTTGACATTGTTGTTGTTGTTGTTGTTTATTTGACGTTGTTGTTATTGTTGTGTATTTGTCGTTGTTGTTGTTGACATTGTTGTTATTGTTGTTGCTTATTTGACGTAGTTGTTGTTGTTGATGTTGTTGTTGTTTATTTGACGTTGTTGTTGTTGTTTATTTGACGTTGTTGTTATTGTTGTTTATTTGATGTTGTTGTTGTTTATTTGACGTTGTTGTTGTTGACGTTGTTGTTGTTATTGTATATTTGACGTATTTGTTGTTGTATATTTGACGTTGTTGTTGTTTATTTGACGTTCTTGTTGTTGTTGTTGTTTATTTGACGATGTTGTTGTTGTTGTTTATTTGATGTTGTTGTTGTTGTTGTTATTTATTTGACATTGTTGTTGTTGTGGTTTATTTGACGTTGTTGTTGTTGTTGTTCATCTGACGTTGTTGTTGTTGTGTATTTGACGTTATTGCTGTTGTTGACGTTGTTGTTGTTGTTGTTATTTATTTGACGTTATTGTTGTTGTTGTTGTTTATTTGACATTGTTGTTGTTGTTGTTGTTGTTATTTATTTGACGTTATTGTTGTTGTTGTTGTTGTTATTGTTGTTGTTTATTTGACGTTGTTAGTGTTATTTATTTGACGTTGTTGTTGTTGTTGTTTATTTAACGTTGTTGTTGTTGTTGTTTATTTGACATTGTTATTGTTGTTGTTGTTTATATGACGTTGTTGTTGTTGTTTATTTGACGTTGTTTTTGTTTATTTGACATTGTTGTTGTTGAAGTTGTTGTTGTTGTTATTGTTTATTTGACGTTGTTGTTGTTGTTGTTGTTGTTGTTGTTTATTTGACGTAGTTGTTGTTGTTGTTTATTTGACGTTTTTGTTGTTGTTGATGTTGTTGTTGTTTTTGTCGTTGTTTATTTGATGTGGTTGTTGTTGTTTATTTGACGTTGTTGTTGTTGTTGTTTATTTGAAGTTGTTGTTATTGTTGTTTTTGTTGTTGTTTATTTGATGTTGTTGGTGTTGTTGTTGTTTATTTGACGTTGTTGTTGTTGTTGTTTATTTGACGTTGTTGTTGTTGTTTATTTGACGTTGTTGTTGTTGTTGTTTATTTGACATTGTTGTTGTTGTTTATTTGACGTTGTTGTTGTTGTTGTTTATTTGACGTTGTTGTTGTTGACGTTGTTGTTGTTGTTGTTGTTTATTTGACATAGTTGTTGTTGTTGACGTTGTTGTTGTTGTTGTTCGTTTATTTGACGATTTTGTTGTTGTTGATGTTGTTGTTGTTGTTGTTGTTTATTTGACGTTGTTGTTGTTGTTTATTTGACGTTATTGTTGTTGTTGACGTTGTTGTTGTTGTTGTTATTTATTTGACGTTATTGTTGTTGTTGTTGTTGTTGTTGATTATTTGATGTTGTTGTTGTTTATTTGACGTTATTTTTGTTGTTGTTTATTTGACGGTGTTGTTGTTGTTGTTTATTTGACGTTATTTTTGTTGTTGTTTATTTAACGGTGTTATTGTTGTTGTTGTTTATTTGACGTTGTTGTTGTTGTTGACGTTGTTGTTGTTGTTGTTGTTTATTTGACATTGTTGTTGTTTATTTGACGTTGTTGTTGTTGACGTTGTTGTTGTTGTTATTGTTTATTTGACGTTGTTGTTGTTGACGTTGTTATTGTTTTTATTGTTTATTTGACGTTGTTGTTGTTGTTGTTGTTGTTGTTGTTGTTGTTGTTTATTTGACGTTGTTGTTGTTCATTTGACGTTGTTGTTATTGTTGTTTATTTGACGTTGTTGTTGTTGTTGTTTATTTGACGTTGTTGTTGTTGTTTATTTGACATTGTTGTTGTTGTTGTTGTTTATTTGACGTTGTTGTTGTTTATTTGACGTTGTTGTTGTTGACGTTGTTGTTGTTGTTATTGTTTATTTGACGTTGTTGTTGTTGTTTATTTGACGTAGTTGTTGTTGACGTTGTTGTTGTTGTTGTTTATTTGACGTTTTTGTTGTTGTTGATGTTGTTGTTGTTTTTTTTGTTTATTTGATGTGGTTGTTGTTGTTTATTTGACGTTGTTGTTATTGCTGTTGTTTATTTGACGTTGTTGTTATTGTTGTAGTTATTGTTGTTTTTGTTGTTGTTTATTTGACGTTGTTCTTGTTGTTGTTGTCTATTTGACGTTGTTGTTGTTGTTGTTGTTGTTGTTATTTATTTAGCGTTGTTGTTGTTATTTATTTGACGTTGTTGTTGTTGTTGTTTATTTAACATTGTTGTTGTTGATGTTGTTGTTTATTTGACGTTGTTGTTATTGTTGTGTATTTGTCGTTGTTGTTGTTGACGTTGTTGTTATTGTTGTTGCTTATTTGACGTAGTTGTTGTTGTTGATGTTGTTGTTGTTTATTTGACGTTGTTGTTGTTGTTTATTTGACGTTGTTGTTATTGTTGTTTATTTGACGTTGTTGTTGTTTATTTGACGTTGTTGTTGTTGACGTTGTTGTTGTTATTGTATATTTGACGTATTTGTTGTTGTATATTTGACGTTGTTGTTGTTTATTTGACGTTCTTGTTGTTGTTGTTGTTTATTTGACGATGTTGTTGTTGTTGTTGTTTATTTGATGTTGTTGTTGTTGTTGTTATTTATTTGACGTTGTTGTTGTTGTGGTTTATTTGACGTTGTTGTTGTTGTTGTTCATCTGACGTTGTTGTTGTTGTGTATTTGACGTTATTGCTGTTGTTGACGTTGTTGTTGTTGTTGTTATTTATTTGACGTTATTGTTGTTGTTGTTGTTTATTTGACATTGTTGTTGTTGTTGTTGTTGTTGTTATTTATTTGACGTTATTGTTGTTGTTGTTGTTATTGTTGTTGTTTATTTGACGTTGTTAGTGTTATTTATTTGACGTTGTTGTTGTTGTTGTTGTTTATTTGACGTTGTTGTTGTTGTTGTTTATTTGACATTGTTGTTGTTGTTGTTGTTTATATGACGTTGTTGTTGTTGTTTATTTGACGTTGTTTTTGTTTATTTGACATTGTTGTTGTTGAAGTTGTTGTTGTTGTTATTGTTTATTTGACGTTGTTGTTGTTGTTGTTGTTGTTGTTTATTTGACGTAGTTGTTGTTGTTGTTTATTTGACGTTTTTGTTGTTGTTGATGTTGTTGTTGTTTTTGTTGTTGTTTATTTGATGTGGTTGTTGTTGTTTATTTGACGTTGTTGTTGTTGTTGTTTATTTGAAGTTGTTGTTATTGTTGTTTTTGTTGATGTTTATTTGATGTTGTTGTTGTTGTTGTTTATTTGACGTTGTTGTTGTTGTTGTTTATTTGACGTTGTTGTTGTTGACGTTGTTGTTGTTGTTATTGTTTATTTGACGTAGTTGTTGTTGTTGACGTTGTTGTTGTTGTTGTTCGTTTATTTGACGATTTTGTTGTTGTTGATGTTGTTGTTGTTGTTGTTGTTTATTTCACGTTGTTGTTGTTGTTTATTTGACGTTATTGTTGTTGTTGACGTTGTTGTTGTTGTTGTTATTTATTTGACGTTATTGTTGTTGTTGTTGTTGTTGATGATTATTTGATGTTGTTGTTGTTTATTTGACGTTATTTTTGTTGTTGTTTATTTGACGGTGTTGTTGTTGTTGTTTATTTGATGTTATTTCTGTTGTTGTTTATTTAACGGTGTTGTTGTTGTTGTTGTTTATTTGACGTTATTGTTGTTGTTGTTTATTTGACGTTGTTGTTGTTGTTGACGTTGTTGTTGTTGTTGTTGTTTATTTGACATTGTTGTTGTTTATTTGACGTTGTTGTTGTTGACGTTGTTGTTGTTGTTATTGTTTATTTGACGTTGTTGTTGTTGACGTTGTTATTGTTTTTATTGTTTATTTGACGTTGTTGTTGTTGTTGTTGTTGTTGTTTATTTGACGTTGTTGTTGTTCATTTGACGTTGTTGTTATTGTTGTTTATTTGACGTTGTTGTTGTTGTTGTTGTTTATTTGACGTTGTTGTTGTTGTTTATTTGACATTGTTGTTGTTGTTGTTGTTTATTTGACGTTGTTGTTGTTTATTTGACGTTGTTGTTGTTGACGTTGTTGTTGTTGTTATTGTTTATTTGACGTTGTTGTTGTTGTTGTTTATTTGACGTAGTTGTTGTTGACGTTGTTGTTGTTGTTGTTTATTTGACGTTTTTGTTGTTGTTGATGTTGTTGTTTTTTTTTGTTTATTTGATGTGGTTGTTGTTGTTTATTTGACGTTGTTGTTATTGCTGTTGTTTATTTGACGTTGTTGTTATTGTTGTTGTTATTGTTGTTTTTGTTGTTGTTTATTTGATGTTGTTCTTGTTGTTGTTGTCTATTTGACGTTGTTGTTGTTGTTGTTGTTGTTGTTATTTATTTAGCGTTGTTGTTGTTATTTATTTGACGTTGTTGTTGTTGTTGTTTATTTAACATTGTTGTTATTGATGTTGTTGTTTATTTGACGTTGTTGTTGTTGTTGTTTATTTGACGTTGTTGTTGTTGACGTTGTTGTTCTTGTTGTTGTTTATTTGACGTAGTTGTTGTTGTTGACGTTGTTGTTGTTGTTGTTTGTTTATTTGACGATTTTGTTGTTGTTGATGTTGTTATTGTTGTTGTTGTTGTTTATTTGACGTTGTTGTTGTTGTTGTTTATTTGACGTTATTGTTGTTGTTGACGTTGTTGTTGTTGTTGTTGTTATTTATTTGACGTTGTTGTTGTTGTTGTTGTTGTTTATTTGACGTTGTTGTTGTTGTTGTTTATTTGACGTTATTTTTGTTGTTGTTTATTTGACGGTGTTGTTGTTGTTTATTTGACGTTATTTTTGTTGTTGTTTATTTGACGGTGTTGTTGTTGTTGTTGTTTATTTGACGTTGTTGTTGTTGTTGTTGTTTATTTGACGTTGTTGTTGTTGTTGACGTTGTTGTTGTTGTTGTTATTTATTTGACGTTGTTGTTGTTTATTTGACGTTATTGTTGTTTATGTTGTTGTTGTTGTTATTGTTTATTTGACGTTGTTGTTGTTGTTGTTTATTTGACGTAGTTGTTGTTGACGTTGTTGTTGTTGTTGTTGTTTATTTGACGTTTTTGTTGTTGTTGATGTTGTTGTTGTTTTTGTTGTTGTTTATTTGATGTGGTTGTTGTTGTTTATTTGACGTTGTTGTTGTTGTTTATTTGACGTTGTTGTCATTATTGTTGTTATTGTTGTTTTTGTTGTTGTTTATTTGACATTGTTCTTGTTGTTGTTGTTTATTTGACGTTGTTGTTGTTGTTGTTGTTTATTTGACGTTGTTGTTGTTATTTATTTGACGTTGTTGTTGTTGTTGTTGTTTATTTGACATTGTTGTTGTTGTTATTGTTGTTTATTTGTCGTTGTTGTTGTTGAAGTTGTTGTTATTGTTGTTGTTTATTTGACGTAGTTGTTGTTGTTGATGTTGTTGTTGTTTATTTGACGTTGTTGTTGTTGTTTATTTGACGTTGTTGTTATTGTTGTTTTTTGATGTTGTTGTTGTTTATTTGACGTTGTTGTTGTTGACGTTGTTGTTGTTATTGTAGATTTGACGTATTTGTTGTAGTATATTTGACGTTGTTGTTGTTTATTTGACGTTGTTGTTGTTGTTGTTGTTTATTTGACGTTGTTGTTGTTGACGTTGTTGTTGTTGTTATTGTTGTTGTTGTTGTTGTTGTTTATTTGACGTTGTTATTGTTGTTGTTGTTGTTTATTTGACGATGTTGTTGTTGTTGTTTATTTGATGTTGTTGTTGTTGTTGTTTATTTGACGTTGTTGTTGTTGTGGTTTATTTGACGTTGTTGTTGTTGTTGTTCATCCGACGTTGTTGTTGTTGTGTATTTGACGTTATTGTTGTTATTGACGTTGTTGTTGTTGTTATTTATTTGACGTTATTGTTGTTGTTGTTGTTGTTGTTGTTTATTTGACGTTGTTGTTGTTGTTTGTTTGACGTTGTTGTTGTTGTTGTTTATTTGACGTTGTTGTTGTTATTTATTTGACGTTGTTGTTATTGTTGTTGTTTATTTGACGTTGTTGTTGTTGTTGTTGTTGTTTATTTGACGTTGTTGTTATTTATTTGACGTTGTTGTTGTTGTTGTTGTTGTTGTTGTTGTTGATCATTTGACGTTGTTGTTATTGCTTTTTATTTAACGTTGTTGTTGTTGTTGTTGTTTATTTGACGTTGTTGTTGTTGTTGTTTATTTGACGTTATTGTTGTTGTTGACGTTGTTGTTGTTGTTATTTATTTGACGTTATTGTTGTTGTTGTTGTTGTTTATTTGACGTTGTGGTTGTTGTTTATTTGACGTTATTTTTGTTGTTGTTTAATTGACGGTGTTGTTGTTGTTTATTTGACGTTATTTTTGTTGTTGTTTATTTGACGGTGTTGTTGTTGTTGTTGTTTATTTGACGGTGTTGTTGTTGTTTATTTGACGTTGTTGTTGTTGTTGTTTATTTGACGTTATTGTTGTTGACGTTGTTGTTGTTATTGTTTATTTGACGTATTTGTTGTTGTATATTTGACGTTGTTGTTGTTTATTTGACGTTGTTGTTGTTATTGTTGTTATTGTTGTTATTGTTGTTGTTGTTGTTTATTTGACGTTGTTGTTGTTGTTTATTTGACGTTGTTGTTGTTGTTGTTGTTTATTTAACGTTGTTGTTGTTGTTTATTTGACGTTGTTGTTGTTATTTATTTGACGTTGTTGTTGTTGTTGTTGTTTATTTGACATTGTTGTTGTTGTTGTTGTATATTTGACGTTGTTGTTGTTGTTGTTTATTTGACGTTGTTGTTGTTGACGTTGTTGGTGTTGTTATTGTTGTTGTTGTTGTTGTTGTTTATTTGACGTTGTTATTGTTGTTGTTGTTGTTTATTTGACGATGTTGTTGTTGTTGTTGTTTATTTGACGTTGTTGTTGTTGTAGTTTATTTGACGTTGTTGTTGTTGTTGTTTATTTGACGTTATTGTTGTTGTTGTTGTTTAATTGACGTTGTTGTTGTTGTTTATTTGACGTTGTTGTTGTTTATTTGACGTTGTTGTTGTTTATTTGACGTTGCTGTTGTTTATTTGACGTTGTTGTTGTTGACGTTGTTGTTGTTATTATTTATTTTGACGTATTTGTTGTTGTATATTTGACGTTGTTGTTGTTTATTTGACGTTGTTGTTGTTATTATTGTTGTTATTGTTGTTGTTGTTGTTTATTTGACGTTGTTGTTGTTTATTTGACGTTGTTGTTGTTATTTATTTGACGTTGTTGTTGTTGTTTATTTGACGTTGTTGTTGTTGTTTATTTGAGGTTGTTGTTGTTATTTATTTGACGTTGTTGTTGTTGTTTATTTGACATTGTTGTTGTTGTTGTTGTTGTATATTTGACGTTGTTGTTGTTGTTGTTGTTTATTTGACGTTGTTGTTGTTGACGTTGTTGTTGTTATTGTTGTTGTTGTTGTTGTTTTTTATTTGACGTTGTTGTTGTTGTTCATTTGATGTTGTTGTTGTTGTTTATTTGACGTTGTTGTTGTTGTTGTTTATTTGACGTTGTTGTTGTTGTTGTTGTTGTTGTTTATTTGACGTTGTTGTTGTTGTTGTTGTTGTTTGTTTGACGTTGTTGTTGTTGTTGTTTATTTGACGTTGTTGTTGTTGTTGTTGACGTTGTTGTTGTTGATGTTGTTGTTGCTATTGTTTATTTGACGTATTTGTTGTTGTATATTTGACGTTGTTGTTGTTTATTTGACGTTGTTGTTGTTGTTGTTTATTTGACGTTGTTGTTGTTGTTGTTGTTGTTTGATTGACGTTGTTGTTGTTGTTGTTGTTTATTTGACGTTGTTGTTGTTGTTGTTGACGTTGTTGTTGTTGATGTTGTTGTTGTTATTGTTTATTTGACGTATTTGTTGTTGTATATTTGACGTTGTTATTGTTTATTTGACGTTGTTGTTGTTGTTGTTATTGTTGTTATTGTTGTTGTTGTTGTTTATTTGACGTTGTTGTTGTTGTTGTTTATTTGACGTTGTTGTTGTTGTTGTTTATTTGACGTTGTTGTTGTTGTTGTTGTTCATTTGACGTTGTTGTTGTTTGTTTGACTTTGTTGTTGTTGTTGTTGTTGTTTATTTGACGTTGTTGTTATTGTTGTTGTTTATTTGACGTTGTTGTTGTTGTTGTTGTTGTTGTTGTTGTTGTTGTTTATTTGACGGTGTTGTTATTGTTGTTGTTTATTTGACGTTGTTGTTGTTGTTGTTGTTGTTTATTTGACGTTGTTGTTGTTCATTTGACGCTGTTGTTATTGTTGTTTATTTGACGTTGTTGTTATTGTTGTTTATTTGACGTTGTTGTTGTTGTTTATTTGACATTGTTGTTGTTGTTGTTTATTTGACGTTGTTGTTGTTTATTTGACGTTGTTGTTGACGTTGTTGTTGTTCTTATTGTTTATTTGACGTTTTTGTTGTTGTTGATGTTGTTGTTGTTTTTGTTGTTTATTTGATGTGGTTGTTGTTGTTTATTTGACGTTGTTGTTGTTGCTATTGTTTATTTGACGTTGTTGTTATTGTTGTTGTTATTGTTGTTTTTGTTGTTGTTTATTTGACGTTGTTCTTGTTGTTGTTGTTTATTTGACGCTGTTGTTGTTGTTGTTGTTGTTTATTTGGCGTTGTTGTTGTTATTTATTTGACGTTGTTGTTGTTGTTGTTTATTTGACATTGTTGTTATTGATGTTGTGGTTTATTTGACGTTGTTGTTGTTGTTGACGTTGTTGTTGTTGTTGTTGTATATTTGACGTTGTTGTTGTTGTTGTTTATTTGACGTTGTTGTTGTTGACGTTGTTGTTGTTAATATTGTTGTTGTTGTTGTTTTTTATTTGACGTTGTTGTTGTTGTTGTTCATTTGACGTTGTTGTTGTTGTTTATTTGACGTTGTTGTTGTTGTAGTTGTTTATTTGACGTTGTTGTTGTTGTTGTTTATTTGACGTTGTTGTTGTTGTTGTTGTTGTTTGTTTGACGTTGTTGTTGTTGTTTATTTGACGTTGTCGTTGTTGTTGTTGACGTTGTTGTTGTTGATGTTGTTGTTGTTATTGTTTATTTGACGTATTTGTTGTTGTATATTTGACGTTGTTGTTGTTTATTTGACGTTTTTGTTGTTGTTGTTATTGTTGTTATTGTTGTTGTTGTTGTTTATTTGACGTTATTGTTGTTGACGTTGTTGTTGTTATTGTTTATTTGACGTATTTGTTGTTGTATATTTGACGTTGTTGTTGTTTATTTTACGTTGTTGTTGTTATTGTTGTTATTGTTGTTATTGTTGTTATTGTTGTTGTTGTTGTTTATTTGACGTTGTTGTTGTTGTTTATTTGACGTTGTTGTTGTTGTTGTTGTTTATTTAACGTTGTTGTTGTTGTTTATTTGACGTTGTTGTTGTTATTTATTTGACGTTGTTGTTGTTGTTGTTTATTTGACATTGTTGTTGTTGTTGTTGTATATTTGACGTTGTTGTTGTTGTTTATTTGACGTTGTTGTTGTTGACGTTGTTGGTGTTGTTATTGTTGTTGTTGTTGTTGTTGTTTATTTGACGTTGTTATTGTTGTTGTTGTTGTTTATTTGACGATGTTGTTGTTGTTGTTGTTTATTTGACGTTGTTGTTGTTGTAGTTTATTTGACGTTGTTGTTGTTGTTGTTTATTTGACGTTGTTGTTGTTGTTGTTGTTTAATTGACGTTGTTGTTGTTGTTTATTTGACGTTGTTGTTGTTTATTTGACGTTGTTGTTGTTTATTTGACGTTGCTGTTGTTTATTTGACGTTGTTGTTGTTGACGTTGTTGTTGTTATTATTTATTTTGACGTATTTGTTGTTGTATATTTGACGTTGTTGTTGTTTATTTGACGTTGTTGTTGTTGTTATTGTTGTTATTGTTGTTGTTGTTGTTTATTTGACGTTGTTGTTGTTTATTTGACGTTGTTGTTGTTATTTATTTGACGTTGTTGTTGTTGTTCATTTGATGTTGTTGTTGTTGTTTATTTGACGTTGTTGTTGTTGTTGTTTATTTGACGTTGTTGTTGTTGTTGTTGTTGTTTATTTGACGTTGTTGTTGTTGTTGTTGTTTGTTTGACGTTGTTGTTGTTGTTGTTTATTTGACGTTGTTGTTGTTGTTGTTGACGTTGTTGTTGTTGATGTTGTTGTTGCTATTGTTTATTTGACGTATTTGTTGTTGTATATTTGACGTTGTTGTTGTTTATTTGACGTTGTTGTTGTTGTTGTTTATTTGACGTTGTTGTTGTTGTTGTTGTTGTTTGATTGACGTTGTTGTTGTTGTTGTTGTTTATTTGACGTTGTTGTTGTTGTTGTTGACGTTGTTGTTGTTGATGTTGTTGTTGTTATTGTTTATTTGACGTATTTGTTGTTGTATATTTGACGTTGTTATTGTTTATTTGACGTTGTTGTTGTTGTTGTTATTGTTGTTATTGTTGTTGTTGTTGTTTATTTGACGTTGTTGTTGTTGTTGTTTATTTGACGTTGTTGTTGTTGTTGTTTATTTGACGTTGTTGTTGTTGTTGTTGTTCATTTGACGTTGTTGTTGTTTGTTTGACTTTGTTGTTGTTGTTGTTGTTGTTTATTTGACGTTGTTGTTATTGTTGTTGTTTATTTGACGTTGTTGTTGTTGTTGTTGTTGTTGTTGTTGTTGTTTATTTGACGTTGTTGTTATTGTTGTTGTTTATTTGACGTTGTTGTTGTTGTTGTTGTTGTTTATTTGACGTTGTTGTTGTTCATTTGACGCTGTTGTTATTGTTGTTTATTTGACGTTGTTGTTATTGTTGTTTATTTGACGTTGTTGTTGTTGTTTATTTGACATTGTTGTTGTTGTTGTTTATTTGACGTTGTTGTTGTTTATTTGACGTTGTTGTTGACGTTGTTGTTGTTCTTATTGTTTATTTGACGTTTTTGTTGTTGTTGATGTTGTTGTTGTTTTTGTTGTTTATTTGATGTGGTTGTTGTTGTTTATTTGACGTTGTTGTTGTTGCTATTGTTTATTTGACGTTGTTGTTATTGTTGTTGTTATTGTTGTTTTTGTTGTTGTTTATTTGACGTTGTTCTTGTTGTTGTTGTTTATTTGACGCTGTTGTTGTTGTTGTTGTTGTTTATTTGGCGTTGTTGTTGTTATTTATTTGACGTTGTTGTTGTTGTTGTTTATTTGACATTGTTGTTATTGATGTTGTGGTTTATTTGACGTTGTTGTTGTTGTTGACGTTGTTGTTGTTGTTGTTGTATATTTGACGTTGTTGTTGTTGTTGTTTATTTGACGTTGTTGTTGTTGACGTTGTTGTTGTTAATATTGTTGTTGTTGTTGTTTTTTATTTGACGTTGTTGTTGTTGTTGTTCATTTGACGTTGTTGTTGTTGTTTATTTGACGTTGTTGTTGTTGTAGTTGTTTATTTGACGTTGTTGTTGTTGTTGTTTATTTGACGTTGTTGTTGTTGTTGTTGTTGTTTGTTTGACGTTGTTGTTGTTGTTTATTTGACGTTGTCGTTGTTGTTGTTGACGTTGTTGTTGTTGATGTTGTTGTTGTTATTGTTTATTTGACGTATTTGTTGTTGTATATTTGACGTTGTTGTTGTTTATTTGACGTTTTTGTTGTTGTTGTTATTGTTGTTATTGTTGTTGTTGTTGTTTATTTGACGTTATTGTTGTTGACGTTGTTGTTGTTATTGTTTATTTGACGTATTTGTTGTTGTATATTTGACGTTGTTGTTGTTTATTTTACGTTGTTGTTGTTATTGTTGTTATTGTTGTTATTGTTGTTATTGTTGTTGTTGTTGTTTATTTGACGTTGTTGTTGTTGTTTATTTGACGTTGTTGTTGTTGTTGTTGTTTATTTAACGTTGTTGTTGTTGTTTATTTGACGTTGTTGTTGTTATTTATTTGACGTTGTTGTTGTTGTTGTTTATTTGACATTGTTGTTGTTGTTGTTGTATATTTGACGTTGTTGTTGTTGTTTATTTGACGTTGTTGTTGTTGACGTTGTTGGTGTTGTTATTGTTGTTGTTGTTGTTGTTGTTTATTTGACGTTGTTATTGTTGTTGTTGTTGTTTATTTGACGATGTTGTTGTTGTTGTTGTTTATTTGACGTTGTTGTTGTTGTAGTTTATTTGACGTTGTTGTTGTTGTTGTTTATTTGACGTTGTTGTTGTTGTTGTTGTTTAATTGACGTTGTTGTTGTTGTTTATTTGACGTTGTTGTTGTTTATTTGACGTTGTTGTTGTTTATTTGACGTTGCTGTTGTTTATTTGATGTTGTTGTTGTTGACGTTGTTGTTGTTATTATTTATTTTGACGTATTTGTTGTTGTATATTTGACGTTGTTGTTGTTTATTTGACGTTGTTGTTGTTGTTATTGTTGTTATTGTTGTTGTTGTTGTTTATTTGACGTTGTTGTTGTTTATTTGACGTTGTTGTTGTTATTTATTTGACGTTGTTGTTGTTGTTTATTTGACGTTGTTGTTGTTGTTTATTTGAGGTTGTTGTTGTTATTTATTTGACGTTGTTGTTGTTGTTTATTTGACATTGTTGTTGTTGTTGTTGTTGTATATTTGACGTTGTTGTTGTTGTTGTTTATTTGACGTTGTTGTTGTTGACGTTGTTGTTGTTATTGTTGTTGTTGTTGTTGTTTTTTATTTGACGTTGTTGTTGTTGTTCATTTGACGTTGTTGTTGTTGTTTATTTGACGTTGTTGTTGTTGTTGTTTATTTGACGTTGTTGTTGTTGTTGTTGTTTATTTGACGTTGTTGTTGTTGTTGTTGTTGTTTGTTTGACGTTGTTGTTGTTGTTGTTTATTTGACGTTGTTGTTGTTGTTGTTGACGTTGTTGTTGTTGATGTTGTTGTTGCTATTGTTTATTTGACGTATTTGTTGTTGTATATTTGACGTTGTTGTTGTTGTTTATTTGACGTTGTTGTTGTTGTTGTTTATTTGACGTTGTTGTTGTTGTTGTTGTTGTTTGATTGACGTTGTTGTTGTTGTTGTTGTTTATTTGACGTTGTTGTTGTTGTTGTTGACGTTGTTGTTGTTGATGTTGTTGTTGTTATTGTTTATTTGACGTATTTGTTGTTGTATATTTGACGTTGTTATTGTTTATTTGACGTTGTTGTTGTTGTTGTTATTGTTGTTATTGTTGTTGTTGTTGTTTATTTGACGTTGTTGTTGTTGTTGTTTATTTGACGTTGTTGTTGTTGTTGTTTATTTGACGTTGTTGTTGTTGTTGTTGTTCATTTGACGTTGTTGTTGTTTGTTTGACTTTGTTGTTGTTGTTGTTGTTGTTTATTTGACGTTGTTGTTATTGTTGTTGTTTATTTGACGTTGTTGTTGTTGTTGTTGTTGTTGTTGTTGTTGTTGTTTATTTGACGTTGTTGTTATTGTTGTTGTTTATTTGACGTTGTTGTTGTTGTTGTTGTTGTTGTTTATTTGACGTTGTTGTTGTTCATTTGACGCTGTTGTTATTGTTGTTTATTTGACGTTGTTGTTATTGTTGTTTATTTGACGTTGTTGTTGTTGTTTATTTGACATTGTTGTTGTTGTTGTTTATTTGACGTTGTTGTTGTTTATTTGACGTTGTTGTTGACGTTGTTGTTGTTCTTATTGTTTATTTGACGTTTTTGTTGTTGTTGATGTTGTTGTTGTTTTTGTTGTTTATTTGATGTGGTTGTTGTTGTTTATTTGACGTTGTTGTTGTTGCTATTGTTTATTTGACGTTGTTGTTATTGTTGTTGTTATTGTTGTTTTTGTTGTTGTTTATTTGACGTTGTTCTTGTTGTTGTTGTTTATTTGACGCTGTTGTTGTTGTTGTTGTTGTTTATTTGGCGTTGTTGTTGTTATTTATTTGACGTTGTTGTTGTTGTTGTTTATTTGACATTGTTGTTATTGATGTTGTGGTTTATTTGACGTTGTTGTTGTTGTTGACGTTGTTGTTGTTGTTGTTGTATATTTGACGTTGTTGTTGTTGTTGTTTATTTGACGTTGTTGTTGTTGACGTTGTTGTTGTTAATATTGTTGTTGTTGTTGTTTTTTATTTGACGTTGTTGTTGTTGTTGTTCATTTGACGTTGTTGTTGTTGTTTATTTGACGTTGTTGTTGTTGTAGTTGTTTATTTGACGTTGTTGTTGTTGTTGTTTATTTGACGTTGTTGTTGTTGTTGTTGTTGTTTGTTTGACGTTGTTGTTGTTGTTTATTTGACGTTGTCGTTGTTGTTGTTGACGTTGTTGTTGTTGATGTTGTTGTTGTTATTGTTTATTTGACGTATTTGTTGTTGTATATTTGACGTTGTTGTTGTTTATTTGACGTTTTTGTTGTTGTTGTTATTGTTGTTATTGTTGTTGTTGTTGTTTATTTGACGTTGTTGTTGTTGTTTATTTGACGTTGTTGTTGTTGTTGTTTATTTGACGTTGTTGTTGTTGTTGTTGTTTGTTTGACGTTGTTGTTGTTGTTGTTGTTGTTGTTGTTTATTTGACGTTGTTGTTATTGTTGTTGTTTATTTGACGTTGTTGTTGTTGTTGTTGTTTATTTGACGTTGTTGTTATTGTTGTTGTTTATTTGATGTTGTTGTTGTTGTTGTTGTTGTTGTTGTTGTTTATTTGACGTTGTTGTTGTTTATTTGACGTTGTTGTTATTGTTGTTTATTTGACGTTGTTGTTGTTGTTGTTGTTTATTTGACGTTGTTGTTGTTGTTTATTTGACATTGTTGTTGTTGTTGTTGTTTATTTGACGTTGTTGTTGTTTATTTGACGTTGTTGTTGTTGACGTTGTTGTTGTTGTTATTGTTTATTTGACGTTGTTGTTGTGGTTTATTTGACGTAGTTGTTGTTGACGTTGTTGTTGTTGTTGTTGTTTATTTGACGTTTTTGTTGTTGTTGATGTTGTTGTTGTTTTTTTTGTTTATTTGATGTGGTTGTTGTTGTTTATTTGACGTTGTTGTTGTTGCTGTTGTTTATTTGACGTTGTTGTTATTGTTGTTGTTATTGTTGTTTTTGTTGTTGTTTATTTGACGTTGTTCTTGTTGTTGTTGTCTATTTGACGTTGTTGTTGTTGTTGTTGTTGTTGTTTATTTAGCGTTGTTGTTGTTATTTATTTGACGTTGTTGTTGTTCTTGTTTATTTGACATTGTTGTTGTTGATGTTGTGGTTTATTTGACGTTGTTGTTGTTGTTGTTTATTTGACGTTGTTGTTGTTGACGTTGTTGTTCTTGTTGTTGTTTATTTGACGTAGTTGTTGTTGTTGACGTTGTTGTTGTTGTTGTTTGTTTATTTGACGATTTTGTTGTTGTTGATGTTGTTATTTTTGTTGTTGTTGTTTATTTAACGTTGTTGTTGTTGTTTATTTGACGTTATTGTTGTTGTTGACGTTGTTGTTGTTGTTGTTGTTATTTATTTGACGTTGTTGTTGTTGTTGTTGTTGTTTATTTGACGTTATTTTTGTTGTTGTTTATTTGACGGTGTTGTTGTTGTTTATTTGATGTTATTTTTGTTGTTGTTTATTTGACGGTGTTGTTGTTGTTGTTGTTTATTTGACGTTGTTGTTGTTGTTGTTGTTTATTTGACGTTGTTGTTGTTGTTGTTGACGTTGTTGTTGTTGTTGTTATTTATTTGACGTTGTTGTTGTTTATTTGACGTTATTGTTGTTGATGTTGTTGTTGTTGTTATTGTTTATTTGACGTTGTTGTTGTTGTTGTTTATTTGACGTAGTTGTTGTTGACGTTGTTGTTGTTGTTGTTGTTTATTTGACGTTTTTGTTGTTGTTGATGTTGTTGTTGTTTTTGTTGTTGTTTATTTGATGTGGTTGTTGTTGTTTATTTGACGTTGTTGTTGTTGTTTATTTGACGTTGTTGTCATTATTGTTGTTATTGTTGTTTTTGTTGTTGTTTATTTGACATTGTTCTTGTTGTTGTTGTTTATTTGACGTTGTTGTTGTTGTTGTTGTATATTTGATGTTGTTGTTGTTGTTGTTTATTTGACGTTGTTGTTGTTGACGTTGTTGTTGTTAATATTGTTGTTGTTGTTGTTTTTTATTTGACGTTGTTGTTGTTGTTGTTCATTTGACGTTGTTGTTGTTGTTTATTTGACGTTGTTGTTGTTGTAGTTGTTTATTTGACGTTGTTGTTGTTGTTGTTTATTTGACGTTGTTGTTGTTGTTGTTGTTGTTTGTTTGACGTTGTTGTTGTTGTTTATTTGACGTTGTCGTTGTTGTTGTTGACGTTGTTGTTGTTGATGTTGTTGTTGTTATTGTTTATTTGACGTATTTGTTGTTGTATATTTGACGTTGTTGTTGTTTATTTGACGTTTTTGTTGTTGTTGTTATTGTTGTTATTGTTGTTGTTGTTGTTTATTTGACGTTATTGTTGTTGACGTTGTTGTTGTTATTGTTTATTTGACGTATTTGTTGTTGTATATTTGACGTTGTTGTTGTTGTTTATTTTACGTTGTTGT
Source organism: Vicia faba (assembly GCA_948472305.1). Lineage (NCBI taxonomy): Eukaryota > Viridiplantae > Streptophyta > Magnoliopsida > Fabales > Fabaceae > Vicia > Vicia faba. The sequence goes on from OX451735.1 coordinate 1,206,760,604, forward strand.
TGTTATTGTTGTTATTGTTGTTATTGTTGTTATTGTTGTTGTTGTTGTTTATTTGACGTTGTTGTTGTTGTTTATTTGACGTTGTTGTTGTTGTTGTTGTTTATTTAACGTTGTTGTTGTTGTTTATTTGACGTTGTTGTTGTTATTTATTTGACGTTGTTGTTGTTGTTGTTTATTTGACATTGTTGTTGTTGTTGTTGTATATTTGACGTTGTTGTTGTTGTTTATTTGACGTTGTTGTTGTTGACGTTGTTGGTGTTGTTATTGTTGTTGTTGTTGTTGTTGTTTATTTGACGTTGTTATTGTTGTTGTTGTTGTTTATTTGACGATGTTGTTGTTGTTGTTGTTTATTTGACGTTGTTGTTGTTGTAGTTTATTTGACGTTGTTGTTGTTGTTGTTTATTTGACGTTGTTGTTGTTGTTGTTGTTTAATTGACGTTGTTGTTGTTGTTTATTTGACGTTGTTGTTGTTTATTTGACGTTGTTGTTGTTTATTTGACGTTGCTGTTGTTTATTTGACGTTGTTGTTGTTGACGTTGTTGTTGTTATTATTTATTTTGACGTATTTGTTGTTGTATATTTGACGTTGTTGTTGTTTATTTGACGTTGTTGTTGTTGTTATTGTTGTTATTGTTGTTGTTGTTGTTTATTTGACGTTGTTGTTGTTTATTTGACGTTGTTGTTGTTATTTATTTGACGTTGTTGTTGTTGTTCATTTGATGTTGTTGTTGTTGTTTATTTGACGTTGTTGTTGTTGTTGTTTATTTGACGTTGTTGTTGTTGTTGTTGTTGTTTATTTGACGTTGTTGTTGTTGTTGTTGTTTGTTTGACGTTGTTGTTGTTGTTGTTTATTTGACGTTGTTGTTGTTGTTGTTGACGTTGTTGTTGTTGATGTTGTTGTTGCTATTGTTTATTTGACGTATTTGTTGTTGTATATTTGACGTTGTTGTTGTTTATTTGACGTTGTTGTTGTTGTTGTTTATTTGACGTTGTTGTTGTTGTTGTTGTTGTTTGATTGACGTTGTTGTTGTTGTTTATTTGACGTTGTTGTTGTTGTTGTTGACGTTGTTGTTGTTGATGTTGTTGTTGTTATTGTTTATTTGACGTATTTGTTGTTGTATATTTGACGTTGTTATTGTTTATTTGACGTTGTTGTTGTTGTTGTTATTGTTGTTATTGTTGTTGTTGTTGTTTATTTGACGTTGTTGTTGTTGTTGTTTATTTGACGTTGTTGTTGTTGTTGTTTATTTGACGTTGTTGTTGTTGTTGTTGTTCATTTGACGTTGTTGTTGTTTGTTTGACTTTGTTGTTGTTGTTGTTGTTGTTTATTTGACGTTGTTGTTATTGTTGTTGTTTATTTGACGTTGTTGTTGTTGTTGTTGTTGTTGTTGTTGTTGTTGTTTATTTGACGTTGTTGTTATTGTTGTTGTTTATTTGACGTTGTTGTTGTTGTTGTTGTTGTTTATTTGACGTTGTTGTTGTTCATTTGACGCTGTTGTTATTGTTGTTTATTTGACGTTGTTGTTATTGTTGTTTATTTGACGTTGTTGTTGTTGTTTATTTGACATTGTTGTTGTTGTTGTTTATTTGACGTTGTTGTTGTTTATTTGACGTTGTTGTTGACGTTGTTGTTGTTCTTATTGTTTATTTGACGTTTTTGTTGTTGTTGATGTTGTTGTTGTTTTTGTTGTTTATTTGATGTGGTTGTTGTTGTTTATTTGACGTTGTTGTTGTTGCTATTGTTTATTTGACGTTGTTGTTATTGTTGTTGTTATTGTTGTTTTTGTTGTTGTTTATTTGACGTTGTTCTTGTTGTTGTTGTTTATTTGACGCTGTTGTTGTTGTTGTTGTTGTTTATTTGGCGTTGTTGTTGTTATTTATTTGACGTTGTTGTTGTTGTTGTTTATTTGACATTGTTGTTATTGATGTTGTGGTTTATTTGACGTTGTTGTTGTTGTTGACGTTGTTGTTGTTGTTGTTGTATATTTGACGTTGTTGTTGTTGTTGTTTATTTGACGTTGTTGTTGTTGACGTTGTTGTTGTTAATATTGTTGTTGTTGTTGTTTTTTATTTGACGTTGTTGTTGTTGTTGTTCATTTGACGTTGTTGTTGTTGTTTATTTGACGTTGTTGTTGTTGTAGTTGTTTATTTGACGTTGTTGTTGTTGTTGTTTATTTGACGTTGTTGTTGTTGTTGTTGTTGTTTGTTTGACGTTGTTGTTGTTGTTTATTTGACGTTGTCGTTGTTGTTGTTGACGTTGTTGTTGTTGATGTTGTTGTTGTTATTGTTTATTTGACGTATTTGTTGTTGTATATTTGACGTTGTTGTTGTTTATTTGACGTTTTTGTTGTTGTTGTTATTGTTGTTATTGTTGTTGTTGTTGTTTATTTGACGTTATTGTTGTTGACGTTGTTGTTGTTATTGTTTATTTGACGTATTTGTTGTTGTATATTTGACGTTGTTGTTGTTTATTTTACGTTGTTGTTGTTATTGTTGTTATTGTTGTTATTGTTGTTATTGTTGTTGTTGTTGTTTATTTGACGTTGTTGTTGTTGTTTATTTGACGTTGTTGTTGTTGTTGTTGTTTATTTAACGTTGTTGTTGTTGTTTATTTGACGTTGTTGTTGTTATTTATTTGACGTTGTTGTTGTTGTTGTTTATTTGACATTGTTGTTGTTGTTGTTGTATATTTGACGTTGTTGTTGTTGTTTATTTGACGTTGTTGTTGTTGACGTTGTTGGTGTTGTTATTGTTGTTGTTGTTGTTGTTGTTTATTTGACGTTGTTATTGTTGTTGTTGTTGTTTATTTGACGATGTTGTTGTTGTTGTTGTTTATTTGACGTTGTTGTTGTTGTAGTTTATTTGACGTTGTTGTTGTTGTTGTTTATTTGACGTTGTTGTTGTTGTTGTTGTTTAATTGACGTTGTTGTTGTTGTTTATTTGACGTTGTTGTTGTTTATTTGACGTTGTTGTTGTTTATTTGACGTTGCTGTTGTTTATTTGACGTTGTTGTTGTTGACGTTGTTGTTGTTATTATTTATTTTGACGTATTTGTTGTTGTATATTTGACGTTGTTGTTGTTTATTTGACGTTGTTGTTGTTGTTATTGTTGTTATTGTTGTTGTTGTTGTTTATTTGACGTTGTTGTTGTTTATTTGACGTTGTTGTTGTTATTTATTTGACGTTGTTGTTGTTGTTTATTTGACGTTGTTGTTGTTGTTTATTTGAGGTTGTTGTTGTTATTTATTTGACGTTGTTGTTGTTGTTTATTTGACATTGTTGTTGTTGTTGTTGTATATTTGACGTTGTTGTTGTTGTTGTTTATTTGACGTTGTTGTTGTTGACGTTGTTGTTGTTATTGTTGTTGTTGTTGTTGTTTTTTATTTGACGTTGTTGTTGTTGTTCATTTGACGTTGTTGTTGTTGTTTATTTGACGTTGTTGTTGTTGTTGTTTATTTGACGTTGTTGTTGTTGTTGTTGTTTATTTGACGTTGTTGTTGTTGTTGTTGTTGTTTGTTTGACGTTGTTGTTGTTGTTGTTTATTTGACGTTGTTGTTGTTGTTGTTGACGTTGTTGTTGTTGATGTTGTTGTTGCTATTGTTTATTTGACGTATTTGTTGTTGTATATTTGACGTTGTTGTTGTTGTTTATTTGACGTTGTTGTTGTTGTTGTTTATTTGACGTTGTTGTTGTTGTTGTTGTTGTTTGATTGACGTTGTTGTTGTTGTTGTTGTTTATTTGACGTTGTTGTTGTTGTTGTTGACGTTGTTGTTGTTGATGTTGTTGTTGTTATTGTTTATTTGACGTATTTGTTGTTGTATATTTGACGTTGTTATTGTTTATTTGACGTTGTTGTTGTTGTTGTTATTGTTGTTATTGTTGTTGTTGTTGTTTATTTGACGTTGTTGTTGTTGTTGTTTATTTGACGTTGTTGTTGTTGTTGTTTATTTGACGTTGTTGTTGTTGTTGTTGTTCATTTGACGTTGTTGTTGTTTGTTTGACTTTGTTGTTGTTGTTGTTGTTGTTTATTTGACGTTGTTGTTATTGTTGTTGTTTATTTGACGTTGTTGTTGTTGTTGTTGTTGTTGTTGTTGTTGTTTATTTGACGTTGTTGTTATTGTTGTTGTTTATTTGACGTTGTTGTTGTTGTTGTTGTTGTTGTTTATTTGACGTTGTTGTTGTTCATTTGACGCTGTTGTTATTGTTGTTTATTTGACGTTGTTGTTATTGTTGTTTATTTGACGTTGTTGTTGTTGTTTATTTGACATTGTTGTTGTTGTTGTTTATTTGACGTTGTTGTTGTTTATTTGACGTTGTTGTTGACGTTGTTGTTGTTCTTATTGTTTATTTGACGTTTTTGTTGTTGTTGATGTTGTTGTTGTTTTTGTTGTTTATTTGATGTGGTTGTTGTTGTTTATTTGACGTTGTTGTTGTTGCTATTGTTTATTTGACGTTGTTGTTATTGTTGTTGTTATTGTTGTTTATTTGACGTTGTTCTTGTTGTTGTTGTTTATTTGACGCTGTTGTTGTTGTTGTTGTTGTTTATTTGGCGTTGTTGTTGTTATTTATTTGACGTTGTTGTTGTTGTTGTTTATTTGACATTGTTGTTATTGATGTTGTGGTTTATTTGACGTTGTTGTTGTTGTTGACGTTGTTGTTGTTGTTGTTGTATATTTGACGTTGTTGTTGTTGTTGTTTATTTGACGTTGTTGTTGTTGACGTTGTTGTTGTTAATATTGTTGTTGTTGTTGTTTTTTATTTGACGTTGTTGTTGTTGTTGTTCATTTGACGTTGTTGTTGTTGTTTATTTGACGTTGTTGTTGTTGTAGTTGTTTATTTGACGTTGTTGTTGTTGTTGTTTATTTGACGTTGTTGTTGTTGTTGTTGTTGTTTGTTTGACGTTGTTGTTGTTGTTTATTTGACGTTGTCGTTGTTGTTGTTGACGTTGTTGTTGTTGATGTTGTTGTTGTTATTGTTTATTTGACGTATTTGTTGTTGTATATTTGACGTTGTTGTTGTTTATTTGACGTTTTTGTTGTTGTTGTTATTGTTGTTATTGTTGTTGTTGTTGTTTATTTGACGTTGTTGTTGTTGTTTATTTGACGTTGTTGTTGTTGTTGTTTATTTGACGTTGTTGTTGTTGTTGTTGTTTGTTTGACGTTGTTGTTGTTGTTGTTGTTGTTGTTGTTTATTTGACGTTGTTGTTATTGTTGTTGTTTATTTGACGTTGTTGTTGTTGTTGTTGTTTATTTGACGTTGTTGTTATTGTTGTTGTTTATTTGATGTTGTTGTTGTTGTTGTTGTTGTTGTTGTTGTTGTTTATTTGACGTTGTTGTTGTTTATTTGACGTTGTTGTTATTGTTGTTTATTTGACGTTGTTGTTGTTGTTGTTTATTTGACGTTGTTGTTGTTGTTTATTTGACATTGTTGTTGTTGTTGTTGTTTATTTGACGTTGTTGTTGTTTATTTGACGTTGTTGTTGTTGACGTTGTTGTTGTTGTTATTGTTTATTTGACGTTGTTGTTGTGGTTTATTTGACGTAGTTGTTGTTGACGTTGTTGTTGTTGTTGTTGTTTATTTGACGTTTTTGTTGTTGTTGATGTTGTTGTTGTTTTTTTTGTTTATTTGATGTGGTTGTTGTTGTTTATTTGACGTTGTTGTTGTTGCTGTTGTTTATTTGACGTTGTTGTTATTGTTGTTGTTATTGTTGTTTTTGTTGTTGTTTATTTGACGTTGTTCTTGTTGTTGTTGTCTATTTGACGTTGTTGTTGTTGTTGTTGTTGTTGTTTATTTAGCGTTGTTGTTGTTATTTATTTGACGTTGTTGTTGTTCTTGTTTATTTGACATTGTTGTTGTTGATGTTGTGGTTTATTTGACGTTGTTGTTGTTGTTGTTTATTTGACGTTGTTGTTGTTGACGTTGTTGTTCTTGTTGTTGTTTATTTGACGTAGTTGTTGTTGTTGACGTTGTTGTTGTTGTTGTTTGTTTATTTGACGATTTTGTTGTTGTTGATGTTGTTATTTTTGTTGTTGTTGTTTATTTAACGTTGTTGTTGTTGTTTATTTGACGTTATTGTTGTTGTTGACGTTGTTGTTGTTGTTGTTGTTATTTATTTGACGTTGTTGTTGTTGTTGTTGTTGTTTATTTGACGTTATTTTTGTTGTTGTTTATTTGACGGTGTTGTTGTTGTTTATTTGATGTTATTTTTGTTGTTGTTTATTTGACGGTGTTGTTGTTGTTGTTGTTTATTTGACGTTGTTGTTGTTGTTGTTGTTTATTTGACGTTGTTGTTGTTGTTGTTGACGTTGTTGTTGTTGTTGTTATTTATTTGACGTTGTTGTTGTTTATTTGACGTTATTGTTGTTGATGTTGTTGTTGTTGTTATTGTTTATTTGACGTTGTTGTTGTTGTTGTTTATTTGACGTAGTTGTTGTTGACGTTGTTGTTGTTGTTGTTGTTTATTTGACGTTTTTGTTGTTGTTGATGTTGTTGTTGTTTTTGTTGTTGTTTATTTGATGTGGTTGTTGTTGTTTATTTGACGTTGTTGTTGTTGTTTATTTGACGTTGTTGTCATTATTGTTGTTATTGTTGTTTTTGTTGTTGTTTATTTGACATTGTTCTTGTTGTTGTTGTTTATTTGACGTTGTTGTTGTTGTTGTTTATTTGACGTTGTTGTTGTTATTTATTTGACGTTGTTGTTGTTGTTGTTGTTGTTGTTTATTTGACATTGTTGTTGTTGTTATTGTTGTTTATTTGTCGTTGTTGTTGTTGACGTTGTTGTTATTGTTGTTGTTTATTTGACGTAGTTGTTGTTGTTGATGTTGTTGTTGTTTATTTGACGTTGTTGTTGTTGTTTATTTGACGTTGTTGTTATTGTTGTTTTTTGACGTTGTTGTTGTTTACTTGACGTTGTTGTTGTTGACGTTGTTGTTGTTATTGTAGATTTGACGTATTTGTTGTAGTATATTTGACGTTGTTGTTGTTTATTTGACGTTGTTGTTGTTGTTGTTTATTTGACGTTGTTGTTGTTGACGTTGTTGTTGTTGTTATTTGACGTTGTTGTTGTTGTTGTTGTTTATTTGACGTTGTTATTGTTGTTGTTGTTGTTTATTTGACGATGTTGTTGTTGTTGTTTATTTGATGTTGTTTTTGTTTTGGTTTTGTTTATTTGACGTTGTTGTTGTTGTGGTTTATTTGACGTTGTTGTTGTTGTTGTTCATCTGACGTTGTTATTGTTGTGTATTTGATGTTATTGTTGTTGTTGTTATTTATTTGACGTTATTGTTGTTGTTGTTGTTGTTGTTGTTTATTTGACGTTGTTGTTGTTGTTTGTTTGACGTTGTTGTTGTTGTTGTTTATTTGACGTTGTTGTTGTTATTTATATGACGTTGTTGTTATTGTTGTTGTTTATTTGACGTTGTTGTTGTTGTTGTTATTTATTTGACGTTGTTGTTGTTTATTTGACGTTGTTGTTGTTGTTGTTGTTGTTCATTTGACGTTGTTGTTATTGCTTTTTATTTGACGTTGTTGTTGTTGTTGTTTTTTATTTGACGTTGTTGTTGTTGTTGTTGTTTATTTGACGTTGTTGTTGTTGTTTTTGTTTATTTGACGTTGTTGTTGTTTATTTGACGTTGTTGTTGTTGACGTTGTTGTTGTTGTTATTGTTTATTTGACGTTGTTGTTGTTGTTGTTTATTTGACGTAGTTGTTGTTGACGTTGTTGTTGTTGTTGTTGTTTATTTGACGTTTTTGTTGTTGTTGATGTTTTTGTTGTTTATTTGATGTGGTTATTGTTGTTTATTTGACGTTGTTGTTGTTGCTGTTGTTTGTTTATTTAACGTAGTTGTTGTTGTTGACGTTGGTGTTGTTGTTGTTTGTTTATTTGACGATTTTGTTGTTGTTGACGTTGTTGTTGTTGTTGTTGTTTATTTGACGTTGTTGTTGTTGTTTATTTGACGTTATTGTTGTTGTTGACGTTGTTGTTCTTGTTGTTGTTATTTATTTGACGTTATTGTTGTTGTTGTTGTTGTTGTTTATTTGACGTTGTTGTTGTTGTTTATTTGACATTATTTTTGCTGTTGTTTTTTTGACGGTGTTGTTGTTGTTTATTTGACGTTATTTTTGTTGTTGTTTATTTGACGGTGTTGTTGTTGTTGTTGTTTATTTGACGTTGTTGTTGTTGTTGTTTATTTGACGTTGTTGTTGTTGTTGATGTTGTTGTTGTTGTTGTTATTTATTTGACGTTGTTGTTGTTTATTTGACGTTGTTGTTGTTGATGTTGTTGATGTTGTTATTGTTTATTTGACGTTGTTGTTGTTGTTGTTTATTTGACGTAGTTGTTGTTGACGTTGTTGTTGTTGTTGTTGTCTATTTGACGTTTTTGTTGTTGTTGTTTTTGTTGTTGTTTATTTGATGTGGTTGTTGTTGTTTATTTGACGTTGTTGTTGTTGTTTATTTGACGTTGTTGTCATTATTGTTGTTATTGTTGTTTTTGTTGTTGTTTATTTGACATTGTTCTTGTTGTTGTTGTTTATTTGACGTTGTTGTTGTTGTTGTTTATTTAACGTTGTTGTTGTTATTTATTTGACGTTGTTGTTGTTGTTGTAGTTGTTTATTTGACATTGTTGTTGTTGTTGTTGTTGTTTATTTGACGTTGTTGTTATTGTGGTGTATTTGTCGTTGTTGTTGTTGACGTTGTTGTTATTGTTGTTGTTTATTTGACGTAGTTGTTGTTGACGTTGTTGTTGTTGTTGTTGTCTATTTGACGTTTTTGTTGTTGTTGTTTTTGTTGTTGTTTATTTGATGTGGTTGTTGTTGTTTATTTGACGTTGTTGTTGTTGTTTATTTGACGTTGTTGTCATTATTGTTGTTATTGTTGTTTTTGTTGTTGTTTATTTGACATTGTTCTTGTTGTTGTTGTTTATTTGACGTTGTTGTTGTTGTTGTTTATTTAACGTTGTTGTTGTTATTTATTTGACGTTGTTGTTGTTGTTGTAGTTGTTTATTTGACATTGTTGTTGTTGTTGTTGTTGTTTATTTGACGTTGTTGTTATTGTGGTGTATTTGTCGTTGTTGTTGTTGACGTTGTTGTTATTGTTGTTGCTTATTTGACGTAGTTGTTGTTGTTGTTGTTGTTTATTTGACGTTGTTGTTGTTGTTGTTTATTTGACGTTGTTGTTATTGTTGTTTATTTGACGTTGTTGTTGTTTATTTGACGTTGTTGTTGTTGACGTTGTTGTTGTTATTGTATATTTGACGTATTTGTTGTTGTATATTTGACGTTGTTGTTGTTTATTTGACGTTCTTGTTGTTGTTGTTGTTTATTTGACGATGTTGTTGTTGTTGTTGTTTATTTGATGTTGTTGTTGTTGTTGTTATTTATTTGACGTTGTTGTTGTTGTGGTTTATTTGACGTTGTTGTTGTTGTTGTTCATCTCACGTTGTTGTTGTTGTGTATTTGACGTTATTGCTGTTGTTGACGTTGTTGTTGTTGTTGTTTTTTATTTGACGTTATTGTTGTTGTTGTTGTTTATTTGACATTGTTGTTGTTGTTGTTGTTGTTATTTATTTGACGTTATTGTTGTTGTTGTTGTTATTGTTGTTGTTTATTTGACGTTGTTAGTGTTATTTATTTGACGTTGTTGTTGTTGTTGTTTATTTGACGTTGTTGTTGTTGTTGTTGTTTATTTGACATTGTTGTTGTTGTTGTTTATATGACGTTGTTGTTGTTGTTTATTTGACGTTGTTTTTGTTTATTTGACATTGTTGTTGTTGAAGTTGTTGTTGTTGTTATTGTTTATTTGACGTTGTTGTTGTTGTTGTTGTTTATTTGACGTAGTTGTTGTTGTTGTTTATTTGACGTTTTTGTTGTTGTTGATGTTGTTGTTTTTGTTGTTGTTTATTTGATGTGGTTGTTGTTGTTTATTTGACGTTGTTGTTGTTGTTGTTTATTTGAAGTTGTTGTTATTGTTGTTTTTGTTGTTGTTTATTTGATGTTGTTGTTGTTGTTGTTTATTTGACGTTGTTGTTGTTGTTGTTTATTTGACGTTGTTGTTGTTATTTATTTGACGTTGTTGTTGTTGTTGTTGTTTATTTGACATTGTTGTTGTTGTTGTTGTTGTTGTTGTTTATTTGACGTTGTTGTTGTTGTTGTTTATTTGACGTTGTTGTTGTTATTTATATGACGTTGTTGTTATTGTTGTTGTTTATTTGACGTTGTTGTTGTTGTTGTTATTTATTTGACGTTGTTGTTGTTGTTTATTTGACGTTGTTGTTGTTGTTGTTGTTCATTTGACGTTGTTGTTATTGCTTTTTATTTGACGTTGTTGTTGTTGTTGTTGTTTATTTGACGTTGTTGTTGTTGTTGTTGTTTATTTGACGTTGTTGTTGTTGTTTTTGTTTATTTGACGTTGTTGTTGTTTATTTGACGTTGTTGTTGTTGACGTTGTTGTTGTTGTTATTGTTTATTTGACGTTGTTGTTGTTGTTGTTTATTTGACGTAGTTGTTGTTGACGTTGTTATTGTTGTTGTTTATTTGACGTTTTTGTTGTTGTTGATGTTGTTGTTGTTTTTGTTGTTTATTTGATGTGGTTATTGTTGTTTATTTGACGTTGTTGTTGTTGCTGTTGTTTATTCGACGTTGTTGTTATTGTTGTTGTTATTGTTGTTTTTGTTGTTGTTTATTTGACGTTGTTGTTGTTGTTGTTGTTGTTTATTTGACGTTGTTGTTGTTGTTGTTGTTTATTTGGCGTTGTTGTTGTTATTTATTTGACGTTGTTGTTGTTGTTGTTGTTTATTTGACATTGTTGTTGTTGATGTTGTTGTTTATTTGACGTTGTTGTTGTTGTTGTTTATTTGACGTTGTTGTTGTTGACGTTGTTGTTCTTGTTGTTGTTTATTTAACGTAGTTGTTGTTGTTGACGTTGGTGTTGTTGTTGTTTGTTTATTTGACGATTTTGTTGTTGTTGACGTTGTTGTTGTTGTTGTTGTTGTTTATTTGACGTTGTTGTTGTTGTTTATTTGACGTTATTGTTGTTGTTGACGTTGTTGTTGTTGTTGTTGTTGTTATTTATTTGACGTTATTGTTGTTGTTGTTGTTGTTGTTTATTTGACGTTGTTGTTGTTGTTTATTTGACGTTATTTTTGCTGTTGTTTTTTTGACGGTGTTGTTGTTGTTTATTTGACGTTATTTTTGTTGTTGTTTATTTGACGGTGTTGTTGTTGTTGTTTATTTGACGTTGTTGTTGTTGTTGATGTTGTTGTTGTTGTTGTTATTTATTTGACGTTGTTGTTGTTTATTTGACGTTGTTGTTGTTGATGTTGTTGACGTTGTTATTGTTTATTTGACGTTGTTGTTGTTGTTGTTTATTTGACGTAGTTGTTGTTGACGTTGTTGTTGTTGTTGTCTATTTGACGTTTTTGTTGTTGTTGTTTTTGTTGTTGTTTATTTGATGTGGTTGTTGTTGTTTATTTGACGTTGTTGTTGTTGTTTATTTGACGTTGTTGTCATTATTGTTGTTATTGTTGTTTTTGTTGTTGTTTATTTGACATTGTTCTTGTTGTTGTTACTTATTTGACGTTGTTGTTGTTGTTTATTTAACGTTGTTGTTGTTATTTATTTGACGTTGTTATTGTTGTTGTAGTTGTTTATTTGACATTGTTGTTGTTGTTGTTGTTTATTTGACGTTGTTGTTATTGTTGTGTATTTGTCGTTGTTGTTGTTGACGTTGTTGTTATTGTTGTTGCTTATTTGACGTAGTTGTTGTTGTTGTTGTTGTTTATTTGACGTTGTTGTTGTTGTTGTTTATTTGACGTTGTTGTTATTGTTGTTTATTTGACGTTGTTGTTGTTTATTTGACGTTGTTGTTGTTGACGTTGTTGTTGTTATTGTATATTTGACGTATTTGTTGTTGTATATTTGACGTTGTTGTTGTTTATTTGACGTTCTTGTTGTTGTTGTTGTTTATTTGACGATGTTGTTGTTGTTGTTGTTTATTTGATGTTGTTGTTGTTGTTGTTATTTATTTGACGTTGTTGTTGTTGTGGTTTATTTGACGTTGTTGTTGTTGTTGTTCATCTGACGTTGTTGTTGTTGTGTATTTGACGTTATTGCTGTTGTTGACGTTGTTGTTGTTGTTGTTGTTTTTTATTTGACGTTATTGTTGTTGTTGTTGTTTATTTGACATTGTTGTTGTTGTTGTTGTTGTTATTTATTTGACGTTATTGTTGTTGTGGTTGTTATTGTTGTTGTTTATTTGATGTTGTTAGTGTTATTTATTTGACGTTGTTGTTGTTGTTGTTTATTTGACGTTGTTGTTGTTGTTGTTGTTTATTTGACATTGTTGTTGTTGTTGTTTATATGACGTTGTTGTTGTTGTTTATTTGACGTTGTTTTTGTTTATTTGACATTGTTGTTGTTGAAGTTGTTGTTGTTGTTATTGTTTATTTGACGTTGTTGTTGTTGTTGTTGTTGTTTATTTGACGTAGTTGTTGTTGTTGTTTATTTGACGTTTTTGTTGTTGTTGATGTTGTTGTTGTTTTTGTTGTTGTTTATTTGATGTGGTTGTTGTTGTTTATTTGACGTTGTTGTTGTTGTTGTTTATTTGAAGTTGTTGTTATTGTTGTTTTTGTTGTTGTTTATTTGATGTTGTTGTTGTTGTTGTTTATTTGACGTTGTTGTTGTTGTTGTTTATTTGACGTTGTTGTTGTTATTTATTTGACGTTGTTGTTGTTGTTGTTGTTTATTTGACATTGTTGTTGTTGTTGTTGTTGTTGTTGTTTATTTGACGTTGTTGTTGTTGTTGTTTATTTGACGTTGTTGTTGTTATTTATATGACGTTGTTGTTATTGTTGTTGTTTATTTGACGTTGTTGTTGTTGTTGTTATTTATTTGACGTTGTTGTTGTTTATTTGACGTTGTTGTTGTTGTTCATTTGACGTTGTTGTTATTGCTTTTTATTTGACATTGTTGTTGTTGTTGTTTATTTGACGTTGTTGTTGTTGTTGTTGTTTATTTGACGTTGTTGTTGTTGTTTTTGTTTATTTGACGTTGTTGTTGTTTATTTGACGTTGTTGTTGTTGACGTTGTTGTTGTTGTTATTGTTTATTTGACGTTGTTGTTGTTGTTGTTTATTTGACGTAGTTGTTGTTGACGTTGTTGTTGTTGTTGTTGTTTATTTGACGTTTTTGTTGTTGTTGATGTTGTTGTTGTTTTTGTTGTTTATTTGATGTGGTTATTGTTGTTTATTTGACGTTGTTGTTGTTGCTGTTGTTTATTTGACGTTGTTGTTATTGTTGTTGTTATTGTTGTTTTTGTTGTTGTTTATTTGACGTTGTTGTTGTTGTTGTTGTTGTTTATTTGACGTTGTTGTTGTTGTTGTTGTTGTTGTTTATTTGGCGTTGTTGTTGTTATTTATTTGACGTTGTTGTTGTTGTTGTTTATTTGACATTGTTGTTGTTGATGTTGTTGTTTATTTGACGTTGTTGTTGTTGTTGTTTATTTGACGTTGTTGTTGTTGACGTTGTTGTTCTTGTTGTTGTTTATTTAACGTAGTTGTTGTTGTTGACGTTGGTGTTGTTGTTGTTTGTTTATTTGACGATTTTGTTGTTGTTGACGTTGTTGTTGTTGTTGTTGTTTATTTGACGTTGTTGTTGTTGTTTATTTGACGTTATTGTTGTTGTTGACGTTGTTGTTGTTGTTGTTGTTATTTATTTGACGTTATTGTTGTTGTTGTTGTTGTTGTTTATTTGACGTTGTTGTTGTTGTTTATTTGACGTTATTTTTGCTGTTGTTTTTTTGACGGTGTTGTTGTTGTTTATTTGACGTTATTTTTGTTGTTGTTTATTTGACGGTGTTGTTGTTGTTGTTTATTTGACGTTGTTGTTGTTGTTGTTGTTTATTTGACGTTGTTGTTGTTGTTGATGTTGTTGTTGTTGATGTTGTTGTTGTTGTTGTTGTTGTTGTTGTTTATTTGACGTTGTTGTTGACGTTGTTGTTGTTCTTATTGTTTATTTGACGTTTTTGTTGTTGTTGATGTTGTTGTTGTTTTTGTTGTTTATTTGATGTGGTTGTTGTTGTTTATTTGACGTTGTTGTTGTTGCTATTGTTTATTTGACGTTGTTGTTATTGTTGTTGTTATTGTTGTTTTTGTTGTTGTTTATTTGACGTTGTTCTTGTTGTTGTTGTTTATTTGACGCTGTTGTTGTTGTTGTTGTTTATTTGGCGTTGTTGTTGTTATTTATTTGACGTTGTTGTTGTTGTTGTTTATTTGACATTGTTGTTATTGATGTTGTGGTTTATTTGACGTTGTTGTTGTTGTTGACGTTGTTGTTGTTGTTGTTGTATATTTGACGTTGTTGTTGTTGTTGTTTATTTGACGTTGTTGTTGTTGACGTTGTTGTTGTTAATATTGTTGTTGTTGTTGTTTTTTATTTGACGTTGTTGTTGTTGTTGTTCATTTGACGTTGTTGTTGTTGTTTATTTGACGTTGTTGTTGTAGTTGTTTATTTGACGTTGTTGTTGTTGTTGTTTATTTGACGTTGTTGTTGTTGTTGTTGTTTGTTTGACGTTGTTGTTGTTGTTTATTTGACGTTGTCGTTGTTGTTGTTGATGTTGTTGTTGTTATTGTTTATTTGACGTATTTGTTGTTGTATATTTGACGTTGTTGTTGTTTATTTGACGTTTTTGTTGTTGTTGTTATTGTTGTTATTGTTGTTGTTGTTGTTTATTTGACGTTGTTGTTGTTGTTGTTTATTTGACGTTGTTGTTGTTGTTTATTTGACGTTGTTGTTGTTGTTGTTTATTTGACGTTGTTGTTGTTGTTGTTGTTTGTTTGACGTTGTTGTTGTTGTTGTTGTTGTTGTTGTTTATTTGACGTTGTTGTTATTGTTGTTGTTTATTTGACGTTGTTGTTGTTGTTGTTTATTTGACGTTGTTGTTATTGTTGTTGTTTATTTGATGTTGTTGTTGTTGTTGTTGTTGTTGTTGTTGTTGTTGTTTATTTGACGTTGTTGTTGTTCATTTGACGTTGTTGTTATTGTTGTTTATTTGACGTTGTTGTTGTTGTTGTTGTTTATTTGACGTTGTTGTTGTTGTTTATTTGACATTGTTGTTGTTGTTGTTGTTTATTTGACGTTGTTGTTGTTTATTTGACGTTGTTGTTGTTGACGTTGTTGTTGTTGTTATTGTTTATTTGACGTTGTTGTTGTGGTTTATTTGACGTAGTTGTTGTTGACGTTGTTGTTGTTGTTGTTGTTTATTTGACGTTTTTGTTGTTGTTGATGTTGTTGTTGTTTTTTTTGTTTATTTGATGTGGTTGTTGTTGTTTATTTGACGTTGTTGTTGTTGCTGTTGTTTATTTGACGTTGTTGTTATTGTTGTTGTTATTGTTGTTTTTGTTGTTGTTTATTTGACGTTGTTCTTGTTGTTGTTGTCTATTTGACGTTGTTGTTGTTGTTGTTGTTGTTTATTTAGCGTTGTTGTTGTTATTTATTTGACGTTGTTGTTGTTCTTGTTTATTTGACATTGTTGTTGTTGATGTTGTGGTTTATTTGACGTTGTTGTTGTTGTTGTTTATTTGACGTTGTTGTTGTTGACGTTGTTGTTCTTGTTGTTGTTTATTTGACGTAGTTGTTGTTGTTGACGTTGTTGTTGTTGTTGTTTGTTTATTTGACGATTTTGTTGTTGTTGATGTTGTTATTTTTGTTGTTGTTGTTTATTTAACGTTGTTGTTGTTGTTTATTTGACGTTATTGTTGTTGTTGACGTTGTTGTTGTTGTTGTTGTTATTTATTTGACGTTGTTGTTGTTGTTGTTGTTGTTTATTTGACGTTATTTTTGTTGTTGTTTATTTGACGGTGTTGTTGTTGTTTATTTGATGTTATTTTTGTTGTTGTTTATTTGACGGTGTTGTTGTTGTTGTTGTTTATTTGACGTTGTTGTTGTTGTTGTTGTTTATTTGACGTTGTTGTTGTTGTTGTTGACGTTGTTGTTGTTGTTGTTATTTATTTGACGTTGTTGTTGTTTATTTGACGTTATTGTTGTTGATGTTGTTGTTGTTGTTATTGTTTATTTGACGTTGTTGTTGTTGTTGTTTATTTGACGTAGTTGTTGTTGACGTTGTTGTTGTTGTTGTTTATTTGACGTTTTTGTTGTTGTTGATGTTGTTGTTGTTTTTGTTGTTGTTTATTTGATGTGGTTGTTGTTGTTTATTTGACGTTGTTGTTGTTGTTTATTTGACGTTGTTGTCATTATTGTTGTTATTGTTGTTTTTGTTGTTGTTTATTTGACATTGTTCTTGTTGTTGTTGTTTATTTGACGTTGTTGTTGTTGTTGTTTATTTGACGTTGTTGTTGTTATTTATTTGACGTTGTTGTTGTTGTTGTTGTTGTTGTTTATTTGACATTGTTGTTGTTGTTATTGTTGTTTATTTGTCGTTGTTGTTGTTGATGTTGTTGTTATTGTTGTTGTTTATTTGACGTAGTTGTTGTTGTTGATGTTGTTGTTGTTTATTTGACGTTGTTGTTGTTGTTTATTTGACGTTGTTGTTATTGTTGTTTTTTGACGTTGTTGTTGTTGACGTTGTTGTTGTTATTGTAGATTTGACGTATTTGTTGTAGTATATTTGACGTTGTTGTTGTTTATTTGACGTTGTTGTTGTTGTTGTTTATTTGACGTTGTTGTTGTTGACGTTGTTGTTGTTGTTATTTGACGTTGTTGTTGTTGTTGTTGTTTATTTGACGTTGTTATTGTTGTTGTTGTTGTTTATTTGACGATGTTGTTGTTGTTGTTTATTTGATGTTGTTTTTGTTTTGGTTTTGTTTATTTGACGTTGTTGTTGTTGTGGTTTATTTGACGTTGTTGTTGTTGTTGTTCATCTGACGTTGTTGTTGTTGTGTATTTGATGTTATTGTTGTTGTTGTTATTTATTTGACGTTATTGTTGTTGTTGTTGTTGTTGTTGTTGTTGTTTATTTGACGTTGTTGTTGTTGTTTGTTTGACGTTGTTGTTGTTGTTGTTTATTTGACGTTGTTGTTGTTATTTATATGACGTTGTTGTTATTGTTGTTGTTTATTTGACGTTGTTGTTGTTGTTGTTATTTATTTGACGTTGTTGTTGTTTATTTGACGTTGTTGTTGTTGTTGTTGTTGTTCATTTGACGTTGTTGTTATTGCTTTTTATTTGACGTTGTTGTTGTTGTTGTTTTTTATTTGACGTTGTTGTTGTTGTTGTTGTTTATTTGACGTTGTTGTTGTTGTTTTTGTTTATTTGACGTTGTTGTTGTTTATTTGACGTTGTTGTTGTTGACGTTGTTGTTGTTGTTATTGTTTATTTGACGTTGTTGTTGTTGTTGTTTATTTGACGTAGTTGTTGTTGACGTTGTTGTTGTTGTTGTTTATTTGACGTTTTTGTTGTTGTTGATGTTTTTGTTGTTTATTTGATGTGGTTATTGTTGTTTATTTGACGTTGTTGTTGTTGCTGTTGTTTGTTTATTTAACGTAGTTGTTGTTGTTGACGTTGGTGTTGTTGTTGTTTGTTTATTTGACGATTTTGTTGTTGTTGACGTTGTTGTTGTTGTTGTTGTTTATTTGACGTTGTTGTTGTTGTTTATTTGACGTTATTGTTGTTGTTGACGTTGTTGTTCTTGTTGTTGTTATTTATTTGACGTTATTGTTGTTGTTGTTGTTGTTGTTTATTTGACGTTGTTGTTGTTGTTTATTTGACGTTATTTTTGCTGTTGTTTTTTTGACGGTGTTGTTGTTGTTTATTTGACGTTATTTTTGTTGTTGTTTATTTGACGGTGTTGTTGTTGTTGTTGTTTATTTGACGTTGTTGTTGTTGTTGTTTATTTGACGTTGTTGTTGTTGTTGATGTTGTTGTTGTTGTTGTTATTTATTTGACGTTGTTGTTGTTTATTTGACGTTATTGTTGTTGATGTTGTTGTTGTTGTTATTGTTTATTTGACGTTGTTGTTGTTGTTGTTTATTTGACGTAGTTGTTGTTGACGTTGTTGTTGTTGTTGTTTATTTGACGTTTTTGTTGTTGTTGATGTTGTTGTTGTTTTTGTTGTTGTTTATTTGATGTGGTTGTTGTTGTTTATTTGACGTTGTTGTTGTTGTTTATTTGACGTTGTTGTCATTATTGTTGTTATTGTTGTTTTTGTTGTTGTTTATTTGACATTGTTCTTGTTGTTGTTGTTTATTTGACGTTGTTGTTGTTGTTGTTTATTTGACGTTGTTGTTGTTATTTATTTGACGTTGTTGTTGTTGTTGTTGTTGTTGTTTATTTGACATTGTTGTTGTTGTTATTGTTGTTTATTTGTCGTTGTTGTTGTTGATGTTGTTGTTATTGTTGTTGTTTATTTGACGTAGTTGTTGTTGTTGATGTTGTTGTTGTTTATTTGACGTTGTTGTTGTTGTTTATTTGACGTTGTTGTTATTGTTGTTTTTTGACGTTGTTGTTGTTGACGTTGTTGTTGTTATTGTAGATTTGACGTATTTGTTGTAGTATATTTGACGTTGTTGTTGTTTATTTGACGTTGTTGTTGTTGTTGTTTATTTGACGTTGTTGTTGTTGACGTTGTTGTTGTTGTTATTTGACGTTGTTGTTGTTGTTGTTGTTTATTTGACGTTGTTATTGTTGTTGTTGTTGTTTATTTGACGATGTTGTTGTTGTTGTTTATTTGATGTTGTTTTTGTTTTGGTTTTGTTTATTTGACGTTGTTGTTGTTGTGGTTTATTTGACGTTGTTGTTGTTGTTGTTCATCTGACGTTGTTGTTGTTGTGTATTTGATGTTATTGTTGTTGTTGTTATTTATTTGACGTTATTGTTGTTGTTGTTGTTGTTGTTGTTGTTGTTTATTTGACGTTGTTGTTGTTGTTTGTTTGACGTTGTTGTTGTTGTTGTTTATTTGACGTTGTTGTTGTTATTTATATGACGTTGTTGTTATTGTTGTTGTTTATTTGACGTTGTTGTTGTTGTTGTTATTTATTTGACGTTGTTGTTGTTTATTTGACGTTGTTGTTGTTGTTGTTGTTGTTCATTTGACGTTGTTGTTATTGCTTTTTATTTGACGTTGTTGTTGTTGTTGTTTTTTATTTGACGTTGTTGTTGTTGTTGTTGTTTATTTGACGTTGTTGTTGTTGTTTTTGTTTATTTGACGTTGTTGTTGTTTATTTGACGTTGTTGTTGTTGACGTTGTTGTTGTTGTTATTGTTTATTTGACGTTGTTGTTGTTGTTGTTTATTTGACGTAGTTGTTGTTGACGTTGTTGTTGTTGTTGTTTATTTGACGTTTTTGTTGTTGTTGATGTTTTTGTTGTTTATTTGATGTGGTTATTGTTGTTTATTTGACGTTGTTGTTGTTGCTGTTGTTTGTTTATTTAACGTAGTTGTTGTTGTTGACGTTGGTGTTGTTGTTGTTTGTTTATTTGACGATTTTGTTGTTGTTGACGTTGTTGTTGTTGTTGTTGTTTATTTGACGTTGTTGTTGTTGTTTATTTGACGTTATTGTTGTTGTTGACGTTGTTGTTCTTGTTGTTGTTATTTATTTGACGTTATTGTTGTTGTTGTTGTTGTTGTTTATTTGACGTTGTTGTTGTTGTTTATTTGACGTTATTTTTGCTGTTGTTTTTTTGACGGTGTTGTTGTTGTTTATTTGACGTTATTTTTGTTGTTGTTTATTTGACGGTGTTGTTGTTGTTGTTGTTTATTTGACGTTGTTGTTGTTGTTGTTTATTTGACGTTGTTGTTGTTGTTGATGTTGTTGTTGTTGTTGTTATTTATTTGACGTTGTTGTTGTTTATTTGACGTTGTTGTTGTTGATGTTGTTGATGTTGTTATTGTTTATTTGACGTTGTTGTTGTTGTTGTTTATTTGACGTAGTTGTTGTTGACGTTGTTGTTGTTGTTGTTGTCTATTTGACGTTTTTGTTGTTGTTGTTTTTGTTGTTGTTTATTTGATGTGGTTGTTGTTGTTTATTTGACGTTGTTGTTGTTGTTTATTTGACGTTGTTGTCATTATTGTTGTTATTGTTGTTTTTGTTGTTGTTTATTTGACATTGTTCTTGTTGTTGTTGTTTATTTGACGTTGTTGTTGTTGTTGTTTATTTAACGTTGTTGTTGTTATTTATTTGACGTTGTTGTTGTTGTTGTAGTTGTTTATTTGACATTGTTGTTGTTGTTGTTGTTGTTTATTTGACGTTGTTGTTATTGTGGTGTATTTGTCGTTGTTGTTGTTGACGTTGTTGTTATTGTTGTTGCTTATTTGACGTAGTTGTTGTTGTTGTTGTTGTTTATTTGACGTTGTTGCTGTTGTTGTTTATTTGACGTTGTTGTTATTGTTGTTTATTTGACGTTGTTGTTGTTTATTTGACGTTGTTGTTGTTGACGTTGTTGTTGTTATTGTATATTTGACGTATTTGTTGTTGTATATTTGACGTTGTTGTTGTTTATTTGACATTCTTGTTGTTGTTGTTGTTTATTTGACGATGTTGTTGTTGTTGTTGTTTATTTGATGTTGTTGTTGTTGTTGTTATTTATTTGACGTTGTTGTTGTTGTGGTTTATTTGACGTTGTTGTTGTTGTTGTTCATCTCACGTTGTTGTTGTTGTGTATTTGACGTTATTGCTGTTGTTGACGTTGTTGTTGTTGTTGTTTTTTATTTGACGTTATTGTTGTTGTTGTTGTTTATTTGACATTGTTGTTGTTGTTGTTGTTGTTGTTATTTATTTGACGTTATTGTTGTTGTTGTTGTTATTGTTGTTGTTTATTTGACGTTGTTAGTGTTATTTATTTGACGTTGTTGTTGTTGTTGTTTATTTGACGTTGTTGTTGTTGTTGTTGTTTATTTGACATTGTTGTTGTTGTTGTTTATATGACGTTGTTGTTGTTGTTTATTTGACGTTGTTTTTGTTTATTTGACATTGTTGTTGTTGAAGTTGTTGTTGTTGTTATTGTTTATTTGACGTTGTTGTTGTTGTTGTTGTTTATTTGACGTAGTTGTTGTTGTTGTTTATTTGACGTTTTTGTTGTTGTTGATGTTGTTGTTGTTTTTGTTGTTGTTTATTTGATGTGGTTGTTGTTGTTTATTTGACGTTGTTGTTATTGTTGTTTATTTGAAGTTGTTGTTATTGTTGTTTTTGTTGTTGTTTATTTGATGTTGTTGTTGTTGTTGTTTATTTGACGTTGTTGTTGTTGTTGTTTATTTGACGTTGTTGTTGTTATTTATTTGACGTTGTTGTTGTTGTTGTTGTTTATTTGACATTGTTGTTGTTGTTGTTGTTGTTGTTGTTTATTTGACGTTGTTGTTGTTGTTGTTTATTTGACGTTGTTGTTGTTATTTATATGACGTTGTTGTTATTGTTGTTGTTTATTTGACGTTGTTGTTGTTGTTGTTATTTATTTGACGTTGTTGTTGTTGTTTATTTGACGTTGTTGTTGTTGTTGTTGTTCATTTGACGTTGTTGTTATTGCTTTTTATTTGACGTTGTTGTTGTTGTTGTTGTTTATTTGACGTTGTTGTTGTTGTTGTTGTTTATTTGACGTTGTTGTTGTTGTTTTTGTTTATTTGACGTTGTTGTTGTTTATTTGACGTTGTTGTTGTTGACGTTGTTGTTGTTGTTATTGTTTATTTGACGTTGTTGTTGTTGTTGTTTATTTGACGTAGTTGTTGTTGACGTTGTTATTGTTGTTGTTTATTTGACGTTTTTGTTGTTGTTGATGTTGTTGTTGTTTTTGTTGTTTATTTGATGTGGTTATTGTTGTTTATTTGACGTTGTTGTTGTTGCTGTTGTTTATTCGACGTTGTTGTTATTGTTGTTGTTATTGTTGTTTTTGTTGTTGTTTATTTGACGTTGTTGTTGTTGTTGTTGTTGTTTATTTGACGTTGTTGTTGTTGTTGTTGTTGTTTATTTGGCGTTGTTGTTGTTATTTATTTGACGTTGTTGTTGTTGTTGTTGTTGTTTATTTGACATTGTTGTTGTTGATGTTGTTGTTTATTTGACGTTGTTGTTGTTGTTGTTTATTTGACGTTGTTGTTGTTGACGTTGTTGTTCTTGTTGTTGTTTATTTAACGTAGTTGTTGTTGTTGACGTTGGTGTTGTTGTTGTTTGTTTATTTGACGATTTTGTTGTTGTTGACGTTGTTGTTGTTGTTGTTGTTGTTGTTTATTTGACGTTGTTGTTGTTGTTTATTTGACGTTATTGTTGTTGTTGACGTTGTTGTTGTTGTTGTTGTTATTTATTTGACGTTATTGTTGTTGTTGTTGTTGTTGTTTATTTGACGTTGTTGTTGTTGTTTATTTGACGTTATTTTTGCTGTTGTTTTTTTGACGGTGTTGTTGTTGTTTATTTGACGTTATTTTTGTTGTTGTTTATTTGACGGTGTTGTTGTTGTTGTTGTTTATTTGACGTTGTTGTTGTTGTTGTTTATTTGACGTTGTTGTTGTTGTTGATGTTGTTGTTGTTGTTGTTATTTATTTGACGTTGTTGTTGTTTATTTGACGTTGTTGTTGTTGATGTTGTTGATGTTGTTATTGTTTATTTGACGTTGTTGTTGTTGTTGTTTATTTGACGTAGTTGTTGTTGACGTTGTTGTTGTTGTTGTTGTCTATTTGACGTTTTTGTTGTTGTTGTTTTTGTTGTTGTTTATTTGATGTGGTTGTTGTTGTTTATTTGACGTTGTTGTTGTTGTTTATTTGACGTTGTTGTCATTATTGTTGTTATTGTTGTTTTTGTTGTTGTTTATTTGACATTGTTCTTGTTGTTGTTGTTTATTTGACGTTGTTGTTGTTGTTGTTTATTTAACGTTGTTGTTGTTATTTATTTGACGTTGTTGTTGTTGTTGTAGTTGTTTATTTGACATTGTTGTTGTTGTTGTTGTTGTTTATTTGACGTTGTTGTTATTGTGGTGTATTTGTCGTTGTTGTTGTTGACGTTGTTGTTATTGTTGTTGCTTATTTGACGTAGTTGTTGTTGTTGTTGTTGTTTATTTGACGTTGTTGTTGTTGTTGTTTATTTGACGTTGTTGTTATTGTTGTTTATTTGACGTTGTTGTTGTTTATTTGACGTTGTTGTTGTTGACGTTGTTGTTGTTATTGTATATTTGACGTATTTGTTGTTGTATATTTGACGTTGTTGTTGTTTATTTGACGTTCTTGTTGTTGTTGTTGTTTATTTGACGATGTTGTTGTTGTTGTTGTTTATTTGATGTTGTTGTTGTTGTTGTTATTTATTTGACGTTGTTGTTGTTGTGGTTTATTTGACGTTGTTGTTGTTGTTGTTCATCTCACGTTGTTGTTGTTGTGTATTTGACGTTATTGTTGTTGTTGACGTTGTTGTTGTTGTTGTTTTTTATTTGACGTTATTGTTGTTGTTGTTGTTTATTTGACATTGTTGTTGTTGTTGTTGTTGTTGTTATTTATTTGACGTTGTTGTTGTTGTTGTTGTTATTGTTGTTGTTTATTTGACGTTGTTAGTGTTATTTATTTGACGTTGTTGTTGTTGTTGTTTATTTGACGTTGTTGTTGTTGTTGTTGTTTATTTGACATTGTTGTTGTTGTTGTTTATATGACGTTGTTGTTGTTGTTTATTTGACGTTGTTTTTGTTTATTTAACATTGTTGTTGTTGAAGTTGTTGTTGTTGTTATTGTTTATTTGACGTTGTTGTTGTTGTTGTTGTTTATTTGACGTAGTTGTTGTTGTTGTTTATTTGACGTTTTTGTTGTTGTTGATGTTGTTGTTGTTTTTGTTGTTGTTTATTTGATGTGGTTGTTGTTGTTTATTTGACGTTGTTGTTGTTGTTGTTTATTTGAAGTTGTTGTTATTGTTGTTTTTGTTGTTGTTTATTTGATGTTGTTGTTGTTGTTGTTTATTTGACGTTGTTGTTGTTGTTGTTTATTTGACGTTGTTGTTGTTATTTATTTGACGTTGTTGTTGTTGTTGTTGTTTATTTGACATTGTTGTTGTTGTTGTTGTTGTTGTTTATTTGACGTTGTTGTTGTTGTTGTTTATTTGACGTTGTTGTTGTTATTTATATGACGTTGTTGTTATTGTTGTTGTTTATTTGACGTTGTTGTTGTTGTTGTTATTTATTTGACGTTGTTGTTGTTGTTTATTTGACGTTGTTGTTGTTGTTGTTGTTCATTTGACGTTGTTGTTATTGCTTTTTATTTGACGTTGTTGTTGTTGTTGTTGTTTATTTGACGTTGTTGTTGTTGTTGTTGTTTATTTGACGTTGTTGTTGTTGTTTTTGTTTATTTGACGTTGTTGTTGTTTATTTGACGTTGTTGTTGTTGACGTTGTTGTTGTTGTTATTGTTTATTTGACGTTGTTGTTGTTGTTGTTTATTTGACGTAGTTGTTGTTGACGTTGTTATTGTTGTTGTTTATTTGACGTTTTTGTTGTTGTTGATGTTGTTGTTGTTTTTGTTGTTTATTTGATGTGGTTATTGTTGTTTATTTGACGTTGTTGTTGTTGCTGTTGTTTATTCGACGTTGTTGTTATTGTTGTTGTTATTGTTGTTTTTGTTGTTGTTTATTTGACGTTGTTGTTGTTGTTGTTGTTGTTTATTTGACGTTGTTGTTGTTGTTGTTGTTTATTTGGCGTTGTTGTTGTTATTTATTTGACGTTGTTGTTGTTGTTGTTGTTTATTTGACATTGTTGTTGTTGATGTTGTTGTTTATTTGACGTTGTTGTTGTTGTTGTTTATTTGACGTTGTTGTTGTTGACGTTGTTGTTCTTGTTGTTGTTTATTTAACGTAGTTGTTGTTGTTGACGTTGGTGTTGTTGTTGTTTGTTTATTTGACGATTTTGTTGTTGTTGACGTTGTTGTTGTTGTTGTTGTTGTTGTTTATTTGACGTTGTTGTTGTTGTTTATTTGACGTTATTGTTGTTGTTGACGTTGTTGTTGTTGTTGTTGTTATTTATTTGACGTTATTGTTGTTGTTGTTGTTGTTGTTTATTTGACGTTGTTGTTGTTGTTTATTTGACGTTATTTTTGCTGTTGTTTTTTTGACGGTGTTGTTGTTGTTTATTTGACGTAATTTTTGTTGTTGTTTATTTGACGGTGTTGTTGTTGTTGTTTATTTGACGTTGTTGTTGTTGTTGTTTATTTGACGTTGTTGTTGTTGTTGATGTTGTTGTTGTTGTTGTTATTTATTTGACGTTGTTGTTGTTTATTTGACGTTGTTGTTGTTGATGTTGTTGACGTTGTTATTGTTTATTTGACGTTGTTGTTGTTGTTGTTTATTTGACGTAGTTGTTGTTGACGTTGTTGTTGTTGTTGTTGTCTATTTGACGTTTTTGTTGTTGTTGTTTTTGTTGTTGTTTATTTGATGTGGTTGTTGTTGTTTATTTGACGTTGTTGTTGTTGTTTATTTGACGTTGTTGTCATTATTGTTGTTATTGTTGTTTTTGTTGTTGTTTATTTGACATTGTTCTTGTTGTTGTTACTTATTTGACGTTGTTGTTGTTGTTTATTTAACGTTGTTGTTGTTATTTATTTGACGTTGTTATTGTTGTTGTAGTTGTTTATTTGACATTGTTGTTGTTGTTGTTGTTTATTTGACGTTGTTGTTATTGTTGTGTATTTGTCGTTGTTGTTGTTGACGTTGTTGTTATTGTTGTTGCTTATTTGACGTAGTTGTTGTTGTTGTTGTTGTTTATTTGACGTTGTTGTTGTTGTTGTTTATTTGACGTTGTTGTTATTGTTGTTTATTTGACGTTGTTGTTGTTTATTTGACGTTGTTGTTGTTGACGTTGTTGTTGTTATTGTATATTTGACGTATTTGTTGTTGTATATTTGACGTTGTTGTTGTTTATTTGACGTTCTTGTTGTTGTTGTTGTTTATTTGACGATGTTGTTGTTGTTGTTGTTTATTTGATGTTGTTGTTGTTGTTGTTATTTATTTGACGTTGTTGTTGTTGTGGTTTATTTGACGTTGTTGTTGTTGTTGTTCATCTGACGTTGTTGTTGTTGTGTATTTGACGTTATTGCTGTTGTTGACATTGTTGTTGTTGTTGTTGTTGTTTTTTATTTGACGTTATTGTTGTTGTTGTTGTTTATTTGACATTGTTGTTGTTGTTGTTGTTGTTGTTATTTATTTGACGTTATTGTTGTTGTGGTTGTTATTGTTGTTGTTTATTTGACGTTGTTAGTGTTATTTATTTGACGTTGTTGTTGTTGTTGTTGTTTATTTGACGTTGTTGTTGTTGTTGTTGTTTATTTGACATTGTTGTTGTTGTTGTTTATATGACGTTGTTGTTGTTGTTTATTTGACGTTGTTTTTGTTTATTTGACATTGTTGTTGTTGAAGTTGTTGTTGTTGTTATTGTTTATTTGACGTTGTTGTTGTTGTTGTTGTTTATTTGACGTAGTTGTTGTTGTTGTTTATTTGACGTTTTTGTTGTTGTTGATGTTGTTGTTGTTTTTGTTGTTGTTTATTTGATGTGGTTGTTGTTGTTTATTTGACGTTGTTGTTGTTGTTGTTTATTTGAAGTTGTTGTTATTGTTGTTTTTGTTGTTGTTTATTTGATGTTGTTGTTGTTGTTGTTTATTTGACGTTGTTGTTGTTGTTGTTTATTTGACGTTGTTGTTGTTATTTATTTGACGTTGTTGTTGTTGTTGTTGTTTATTTGACATTGTTGTTGTTGTTGTTGTTGTTGTTGTTGTTTATTTGACGTTGTTGTTGTTGTTGTTTATTTGACGTTGTTGTTGTTATTTATATGACGTTGTTGTTATTGTTGTTGTTTATTTGACGTTGTTGTTGTTGTTGTTATTTATTTGACGTTGTTGTTGTTTATTTGACGTTGTTGTTGTTGTTCATTTGACGTTGTTGTTATTGCTTTTTATTTGACGTTGTTGTTGTTGTTGTTTATTTGACGTTGTTGTTGTTGTTGTTTATTTGACGTTGTTGTTGTTGTTTTTGTTTATTTGACGTTGTTGTTGTTTATTTGACGTTGTTGTTGTTGACGTTGTTGTTGTTGTTATTGGTTATTTGACGTTGTTGTTGTTGTTGTTTATTTGACGTAGTTGTTGTTGACGTTGTTGTTGTTGTTGTTTATTTGACGTTTTTGTTGTTGTTGATGTTGTTGTTGTTTTTGTTGTTTATTTGATGTGGTTATTGTTGTTTATTTGACGTTGTTGTTGTTGCTGTTGTTTATTTGACGTTGTTGTTATTGTTGTTGTTATTGTTGTTTTTGTTGTTGTTTATTTGACGTTGTTGTTGTTGTTGTTGTTGTTTATTTGACGTTGTTGTTGTTGTTGTTGTTGTTTATTTGGCGTTGTTGTTGTTATTTATTTGACGTTGTTGTTGTTGTTGTTTATTTGACATTGTTGTTGTTGATGTTGTTGTTTATTTGACGTTGTTGTTGTTGTTGTTTATTTGACGTTGTTGTTGTTGACGTTGTTGTTCTTGTTGTTGTTTATTTAACGTAGTTGTTGTTGTTGACGTTGGTGTTGTTGTTGTTTGTTTATTTGACGATTTTGTTGTTGTTGACGTTGTTGTTGTTGTTGTTGTTTATTTGACGTTGTTGTTGTTGTTTATTTGACGTTATTGTTGTTGTTGACGTTGTTGTTGTTGTTGTTGTTATTTATTTGACGTTATTGTTGTTGTTGTTGTTGTTGTTTATTTGACGTTGTTGTTGTTGTTGTTTATTTGACGTTATTTTTGCTGTTGTTTTTTTGACGGTGTTGTTGTTGTTTATTTGACGTTATTTTTGTTGTTGTTTATTTGACGGTGTTGTTGTTGTTGTTTATTTGACGTTGTTGTTGTTGTTGTTGTTTATTTGACGTTGTTGTTGTTGTTGATGTTGTTGTTGTTGATGTTGTTGACGTTGTTATTGTTTATTTGACGTTGTTGTTGTTGTTGTTTATTTGACGTAGTTGTTGTTGACGTTGTTGTTGTTGTTGTCTATTTGACGTTTTTGTTGTTGTTGTTTTTGTTGTTGTTTATTTGATGTGGTTGTTGTTGTTTATTTGACGTTGTTGTTGTTGTTTATTTGACGTTGTTGTCATTATTGTTGTTATTGTTGTTATTGTTGTTTTTGTTGTTGTTTATTTGACATTGTTCTTGTTGTTGTTGTTTATTTGACGTTGTTGTTGTTGTTGTTTATTTAACGTTGTTGTTGTTATTTATTTGACGTTGTTGTTGTTGTTGTAGTTGTTTATTTGACATTGTTGTTGTTGTTGTTGTTTATTTGACGTTGTTGTTATTGTTGTGTATTTGTCGTTGTTGTTGTTGACGTTGTTGTTATTGTTGTTGCTTATTTGACGTAGTTGTTGTTGTTGTTGTTGTTTATTTGACGTTGTTGTTGTTGTTGTTTATTTGACGTTGTTGTTATTGTTGTTTATTTGACGTTGTTGTTGTTTATTTGACGTTGTTGTTGTTGACGTTGTTGTTGTTATTGTATATTTGACGTATTTGTTGTTGTATATTTGACGTTGTTGTTGTTTATTTGACGTTCTTGTTGTTGTTGTTGTTTATTTGACGATGTTGTTGTTGTTGTTGTTTATTTGATGTTGTTGTTGTTGTTATTTATTTGACGTTGTTGTTGTTGTGGTTTATTTGACGTTGTTGTTGTTGTTGTTCATCTGACGTTGTTGTTGTTGTGTATTTGACGTTATTGCTGTTGTTGACGTTGTTGTTGTTGTTGTTTTTTATTTGACGTTATTGTTGTTGTTGTTGTTTATTTGACATTGTTGTTGTTGTTGTTGTTGTTATTTATTTGACGTTATTGTTGTTGTTGTTGTTATTGTTGTTGTTTATTTGACGTTGTTAGTGTTATTTATTTGACGTTGTTGTTGTTGTTGTTTATTTGACGTTGTTGTTGTTGTTGTTTATTTGACATTGTTGTTGTTGTTGTTTATATGACGTTGTTGTTGTTGTTTATTTGACGTTGTTTCTGTTTATTTGACATTGTTGTTGTTGAAGTTGTTGTTGTTGTTATTGTTTATTTGACGTTGTTGTTGTTGTTGTTTATTTGACGTAGTTGTTGTTGACGTTGTTGTTGTTGTTGTTTATTTGACGTTTTTGTTGTTGTTGATGTTGTTGTTGTTTTTGTTGTTTATTTGATGTGGTTATTGTTGTTTATTTGACGTTGTTGTTGTTGCTGTTGTTTATTTGACGTTGTTGTTATTGTTGTTGTTATTGTTGTTTTTGTTGTTGTTTATTTGACGTTGTTGTTGTTGTTGTTGTTTATTTGACGTTGTTGTTGTTGTTGTTGTTGTTTATTTGGCGTTGTTGTTGTTATTTATTTGACGTTGTTGTTGTTGTTGTTGTTTATTTGACATTGTTGTTGTTGATGTTGTTGTTTATTTGACGTTGTTGTTGTTGTTGTTTATTTGACGTTGTTGTTGTTGACGTTGTTGTTCTTGTTGTTGTTTATTTAACGTAGTTGTTGTTGTTGACGTTGGTGTTGTTGTTGTTTGTTTATTTGACGATTTTGTTGTTGTTGACGTTGTTGTTGTTGTTGTTGTTTATTTGACGTTGTTGTTGTTGTTTATTTGACGTTATTGTTGTTGTTGACGTTGTTGTTGTTGTTGTTATTTATTTGACGTTATTGTTGTTGTTGTTGTTGTTGTTTATTTGACGTTGTTGTTGTTGTTTATTTGACGTTATTTTTGCTGTTGTTTTTTTGACGGTGTTGTTGTTGTTTATTTGACGTTATTTTTGTTGTTGTTTATTTGACGGTGTTGTTGTTGTTGTTTATTTGACGTTGTTGTTGTTGTTGTTGTTTATTTGACGTTGTTGTTGTTGTTGATGTTGTTGTTGTTGTTGTTATTTATTTGACGTTGTTGTTGTTTATTTGACGTTGTTGTTGTTGATGTTGTTGACGTTGTTATTGTTTATTTGACGTTGTTGTTGTTGTTGTTTATTTGACGTAGTTGTTGTTGACGTTGTTGTTGTTGTTGTCTATTTGACGTTTTTGTTGTTGTTGTTTTTGTTGTTGTTTATTTGATGTGGTTGTTGTTGTTTATTTGACGTTGTTGTTGTTGTTTATTTGACGTTGTTGTCATTATTGTTGTTATTGTTGTTTTTGTTGTTGTTTATTTGACATTGTTCTTGTTGTTGTTGTTTATTTGACGTTGTTGTTGTTGTTGTTTATTTAACGTTGTTGTTGTTATTTATTTGACCTTGTTGTTGTTGTTGTAGTTGTTTATTTGACATTGTTGTTGTTGTTGTTGTTGTTTATTTGACGTTGTTGTTATTGTTGTGTATTTGTCGTTGTTGTTGTTGACGTTGTTGTTATTGTTGTTGCTTATTTGACGTAGTTGTTGTTGTTGTTGTTGTTTATTTGACGTTGTTGTTGTTGTTGTTTATTTGACGTTGTTGTTATTGTTGTTTATTTGACGTTGTTGTTGTTTATTTGACGTTGTTGTTGTTGACGTTGTTGTTGTTATTGTATATTTGACGTATTTGTTGTTGTATATTTGACGTTGTTGTTGTTTATTTGACGTTCTTGTTGTTGTTGTTGTTTATTTGACGATGTTGTTGTTGTTGTTGTTTATTTGATGTTGTTGTTGTTGTTGTTATTTATTTGACGTTGTTGTTGTTGTGGTTTATTTGACGTTGTTGTTGTTGTTGTTCATCTGACGTTGTTGTTGTTGTGTATTTGACGTTATTGCTGTTGTTGACGTTGTTGTTGTTGTTGTTTTTTATTTGACGTTATTGTTGTTGTTGTTGTTTATTTGACATTGTTGTTGTTGTTGTTGTTGTTGTTATTTATTTGACGTTATTGTTGTTGTTGTTGTTATTGTTGTTGTTTATTTGACGTTGTTAGTGTTATTTATTTGACGTTGTTGTTGTTGTTGTTTATTTGACGTTGTTGTTGTTGTTGTTGTTTATTTGACATTGTTGTTGTTGTTGTTTATATGACGTTGTTGTTGTTGTTTATTTGACGTTGTTTCTGTTTATTTGACATTGTTGTTGTTGAAGTTGTTGTTGTTGTTATTGTTTATTTGACGTTGTTGTTGTTGTTGTTGTTGTTGTTGTTGTTGTTTATTTGACGTAGTTGTTGTTGTTGTTTATTTGACGTTTTTGTTGTTGTTGATGTTGTTGTTGTTTTTGTTGTTGTTTATTTGATGTGGTTGTTGTTGTTTATTTGACGTTGTTGTTGTTGTTGTTTATTTGAAGTTGTTGTTATTGTTGTTGTTGTTGTTGTTTATTTGATGTTGTTGTTGTTGTTGTTGTTGTTGTTTATTTGACATTGTTGTTGTTGTGGTTGTTGTTGTTTATTTGACGTTGTTGTTGTTGTTGTTTATTTGACGTTGTTGTTGTTGACGTTGTTGTTGTTGTTGTTGTTTATTTGACGTAGTTGTTGTTGTTGACGTTGTTGTTGTTGTTGTTCGTTTATTTGACGATTTTTTTGTTGTTGATGTTGTTGTTGTTGTTGTTGTTTATTTGACGTTGTTGTTGTTGTTTATTTGACATTATTGTTGTTGTTGACGTTGTTGTTGTTGTTGTTATTTATTTGACGTTATTGTTGTTGTTGTTGTTGTTGTTGTTGTTGATTATTTGATGTTGTTGTTGTTTATTTGACGTTATTTTTGTTGTTGTTTATTTGACGGTGTTGTTGTTGTTGTTTATTTGACGTTATTTTTGTTGTTGTTTATTTAACGGTGTTGTTGTTGTTGTTGTTTATTTGACGTTGTTGTTGTTGTTGTTTATTTGACGTTGTTGTTGTTGTTGACGTTGTTGTTGTTGTTGTTGTTTATTTGACATTGTTGTTGTTTATTTGACGTTGTTGTTGTTGACGTTGTTGTTGTTGTTATTGTTTATTTGACGTTGTTGTTGTTGACGTTGTTATTGTTTTTATTGTTTATTTGACGTTGTTGTTGTTGTTGTTTATTTTACGTAGTTCTTGTTGACGTTGTTGTTATTGTTGTTGTTTATTTGACGTTTTTGTTTTTGTTGATGTTGTTGTTGTTTTTATTGTTGTTTATTTGATGTGGTTGTTCTTGTTTATTTGACGTTGTTGTTGTTGTTGTTTATTTGACGTTGTTGTCATTATTGTTGTTATTGTTGTTTTTGTTGTTGTTTAATTGACGTTGTTCTTGTTGTTGTTGTTTATTTGACGTTGTTGTTGTTTATTTGACGTTGTTGTTGTGATTTATTTGACGTTGTATTTGTTGTTGTTTATTTGACATTGTTGTTGTTGTTGTTGTTGTTGTTTATTTGACGTTGTTGTTATTGTTGTTTATTTGACGTTGTTGTTATTGTTGTTGTTTATTTGACGTAGTTGTTGTTGTTGATGTTGTTGTTGTTGTTGTTTATTTGACGTCGTTGTTGTTGTTGTTTATTTGACGTTGTTGTTGTTGTTGTTTATTTAACGTTGTAGTTGTTGACATTGTTGTTGTTATTGTTTATTTGACGTATTTGTTGTTGTATATTTGACGTTGTTGTTGTTTATTTGTAGTTGTTGTTGTTGTTGTTATTGTTGTTATTGTTGTTGTTGTTGTTGTTTATTTGACGTTGTTGTTGTTGTTTATTTGACGTTGTTGTTGTTGTTGTTGTTTATTTAACGTTGTTGTTGTTGTTGTTTATTTGACGTTGTTGTTGTTATTTATTTGACGTTGTTGTTTTTGTTTATTTAACATTGTTGTTGTTGTTGTTGTTGTTGTATATTTGACGTTGTTGTTTATTTGACGTTGTCGTTGTTGACGTTGTTGTTGTTGTTATTGTTGTTGTTGTTGTTGTTTATTTGACGTTGTTATTGTTGTTGTTGTTGTTGTTTATTTGACGTTCTTGTTGTTGTTGTTTATTTGACGTTATTTTTGTTGTTGTTTATTTGACGTTGTTGTTGTTGTTGTTTATTTGACGTTGTTGTTGTTGTTATTGTTGTTGTTGTTGTTTATTTGACATTGTTATTGTTGTTGTTGTTGTTGTTTTTTTGACGTTGTTGTTGTTGTTGTTGTTTATTTGACGTTATTTTTGTTGTTGTTTATTTGACGTTATTTTTGTTGTTGTTTATTTGACGGTGTTGTTGTTGTTGTTTATTTGACTTTGTTGTTGTTGTTTATTTGACGTTGTTGTTGTTGACGTTGTTGTTGTTATTGTTTATTTGACGTATTTGTTGTTGTATATTTGATGTTGTTGTTGTTTATTTGACGTTGTTGTTGTTTTGTTGTTATTGTTGTTATTGTTGTTGTTGTTGTTGTTTATTTGACGTTGTTGTTGTTGTTTATTTGACGTTGTTGTTGTTGTTGTTGTTGTTTATTTAACGTTGTTGTTGTTGTTGTTTATTTGACGTTGTTGTTGTTATTTATTTGACGTTGTTGTTGTTGTTTATTTGACATTGTTGTTGTTGTTGTTGTATATTTGACGTTGTTGTTGTTGTTGTTTATTTGACGTTGTTGTTGTTGACGTTGTTGTTGTTGTTATTGTTGTCGTTGTTGTTTATTTGACGTTGTTATTGTTGTTGTTGTTGTTTATATGACGATCTTGTTGTTGTTGTTGTTGTTTATTTGGCGTTGTTGTTGTTGTTGTTTATTTGATGTTGTTGTTGTTGTGGTTTATTTGACGTTGTTGTTGTTGTTCATCTGACGTTGTACTTGTTATTTATTTAACGTTATTGTTATTGTTAACGTTGTTGTTGTTGTTGTTATTTATTTGACGTTATTGTTGTTGTTGTTGTTGTTTATTTGACGTTGTTGTTGTTGTTGTTGTTGTTTAATTGACGTTGTTGTTGTTGTTGTTTATTTGACGTTGTTGTTGTTTATTTGACGTTGTTGTTGTTTATTTGACGTTGTTGTTGTTGACGTTGTTGTTGTTAATGTATATTTGACGTATTTGTTGTTGTATATTTGACGTTGTTGTTGTTTATTTGACATTGTTGTTGTTGTTGTTGTTTAATTGACGTTGTTGTTGTTGTTTATTTGACGTTGTTGTTGTTTATTTGACGTTGTTGTTGTTGACGTTGTTGTTGTTATTGTATATTTGACGTATTTGTTGTTGTATATTTGACGTTGTTGTTGTTTATTTGACGTTGTTGTTGTTGTTGTTGTTTATTTGACGTTGTTGTTGTTGACGTTGTTGTTGTTGTTATTGTTGTTGTTGTTGTTTATTTGACGTTGTTATTGTTGTTGTTGTTGTTTATTTGATGTTGTTGGTGTTGTTGTTATTTATTTGACATTGTTGTTGTTGTGGTTTATTTGATGTTGTTGTTGTTGTTGTTCATCTGACGTTGTTGTTGTTGTGTATTTGACGTTATTGTTGTTGTTGACGTTGTTGTTGTTGTTGTTATTTATTTGACGTTATTGTTGTTGTTGTTGTTTATTTGACGTTGTTGTTGTTGTTGTTGTTGTTATTTATTTGACGTTATTGTTGTTGTTGTTGTTGTTGTTGTTGTTGTTTATTTGACGTTGTTGTTGTTGTTGTTGTTGTTGTATATTTGACGTTGTTGTTGTTATTTATTTGACGTTGTTGTTGTTGTTGTTTATTTGACGTTGTTGTTGTTGTTGTTGTTTATTTGACATTGTTGTTGTTGTTGTTGTTTATATGACGTTGTTGTTGTTGTTTATTTGACGTTGTTTTTGTTTATTTGACGTTGTTGTTGTTGAAGTTGTTGTTGTTGTTATTGTTTATTTGACGTTGTTGTTGTTGTTGTTGTTTATTTGACGTAGTTGTTGTTGACGTTGTTGTTGTTGTTGTTGTTGTTGTTTATTTGACGTTTTGTTGTTGTTGATGTTGTTGTAGTTTTTGTTGTTGTTTATTTGATGTGGTTGTTGTTGTTTATTTGACGTTGTTGTTGTTGTTTATTTGACGTTGTTGTTATTGTTGTTTTTGTTGTTGTTTATCTGATGTTGTTGTTGTTGTTGTTGTTTATTTGACGTTGTTGTTGTTGTTGTTTATTTGACGTTGTTGTTGTTATTTATTTGACGTTGTTGTTGTTGTTGTTTATTTGACATTGTTGTTGTTGTTGTTGTTGTTGTTGTTGTTGTTTATTTGACGTTGTTGTTGTTGTTGTTGTTTATTTGACGTTGTTGTTGTTGACGTTATTGTTGTTGTTGTTGTTTATTTGACGTAGTTGTTGTTGTTGACTTTGTTGTTGTTGTTGTTCATTTATTTGACGATTTTTTTGTTGTTGATGTTGTTGTTGTTGTTGTTGTTTATTTGACGTTGTTGTTGTTGTTTATTTGACGTTATTGTTGTTGTTGACGTTGTTGTTGTTGTTGTTATTTATTTGACGTTATTGTTGTTGTTGTTGTTGTTGTAGATTATTTGATGTTGTTGTTGTTTATTTGACGTTATTTTTGTTGTTGTTTATTTGACGTTGTTGTTGTTGTTGTTTATTTGACGTTGTTGTTGTTGTTATTGTTGTTGTTGTTGTTTATTTGACGTTGTTATTGTTGTTGTTGTTGTTGTTTTTTTGACGTTGTTGTTGTTGTTGTTGTTTATTTGACGTTATTTTTGTTGTTGTTTATTTGACGTTATTTTTGTTGTTGTTTATTTGACGGTGTTGTTGTTGTTGTTTATTTGACTTTGTTGTTGTTGTTTATTTGACGTTGTTGTTGTTGACGTTGTTGTTGTTATTGTTTATTTGACGTATTTGTTGTTGTATATTTGATGTTGTTGTTGTTTATTTGACGTTGTTGTTGTTTTGTTGTTATTGTTGTTATTGTTGTTGTTGTTGTTGTTTATTTGACGTTGTTGTTGTTGTTTATTTGACGTTGTTGTTGTTGTTGTTGTTGTTGTTGTTTATTTAACGTTGTTGTTGTTGTTGTTTATTTGACGTTGTTGTTGTTATTTATTTGACGTTGTTGTTGTTGTTTATTTGACATTGTTGTTGTTGTTGTTGTTGTATATTTGACGTTGTTGTTGTTGTTGTTTATTTGACGTTGTTGTTGTTGACGTTGTTGTTGTTGTTATTGTTGTTGTCGTTGTTGTTTATTTGACGTTGTTATTGTTGTTGTTGTTGTTGTTTATTTGACGATCTTGTTGTTGTTGTTGTTGTTTATTTGGCGTTGTTGTTGTTGTTGTTGTTTATTTGATGTTGTTGTTGTTGTGGTTTATTTGACGTTGTTGTTGTTGTTGTTCATCTGACGTTGTACTTGTTATTTATTTAACGTTATTGTTATTGTTAACGTTGTTGTTGTTGTTGTTATTTATTTGACGTTATTGTTGTTGTTGTTGTTTATTTGACGTTGTTGTTGTTGTTGTTGTTGTTTAATTGACGTTGTTGTTGTTGTTGTTGTTTATTTGACGTTGTTTTTGTTTATTTGACGTTGTTGTTGTTTATTTGACGTTGTTGTTGTTGACGTTGTTGTTGTTATTGTATATTTGACGTATTTGTTGTTGTATATTTGACGTTGTTGTTGTTTATTTGACATTGTTGTTGTTGTTGTTGTTGTTGTTTAATTGACGTTGTTGTTGTTGTTTATTTGACGTTGTTGTTATTGTTGTTTATTTGACGTTGTTGTTGTTTATTTGACGTTGTTGTTGTTGACGTTGTTGTTGTTATTGTATATTTGACGTATTTGTTGTTGTATATTTGACGTTGTTGTTGTTTATTTGACGTTGTTGTTGTTGTTGTTGTTTATTTGATGTTGTTGTTGTTGACGTTGTTGTTGTTGTTATTGTTGTTGTTGTTGTTTATTTGACGTTGTTATTGTTGTTGTTGTTGTTTATTTGATGTTGTTGTTGTTGTTGTTATTTATTTGACGTTGTTGTTGTTGTGGTTTATTTGACGTTGTTGTTGTTGTTGTTCATCTGACGTTGTTGTTGTTGTGTATTTGACGTTATTGTTGTTGTTGACGTTGTTGTTGTTGTTGTTATTTATTTGACGTTATTGTTGTTGTTGTTGTTTATTTGACGTTGTTGTTGTTGTTGTTGTTGTTATTTATTTGACGTTATTGTTGTTGTTGTTGTTGTTGTTGTTGTTGTTTATTTGACGTTGTTGTTGTTGTTGTTGTTGTTGTATATTTCACGTTGTTGTTGTTATTTATTTGACGTTGTTGTTGTTGTTGTTTATTTGACGTTGTTGTTGTTGTTGTTGTTTATTTGACATTGTTGTTGTTGTTGTTGTTTATATGACGTTGTTGTTGTTGTTTATTTGACGTTGTTTTTGTTTATTTGACGTTGTTGTTGTTGAAGTTCTTGTTGTTGTTATTGTTTATTTGACGTTGTTGTTGTTGTTGTTGTTTATTTGACGTAGTTGTTGTTGACGTTGTTGTTGTTGTTGTTGTTTATTTGACGTTTTTGTTGTTGTTGTTGATGTTGTTGTTGTTTATTTGATGTGGTTGTTGTTGTTTATTTGACGTTTTTGTTGTTGTTGTTGATGTTGTTGTTGTTTATTTGATGTGGTTGTTGTTGTTTATTTGACGTTGTTGTTGTTGTTTATTTGACGTTGTTGTTATTGTTGTTTTTGTTGTTGTTTATCTGATGTTGTTGTTGTTGTTGTTGTTTATTTGACGTTGTTGTTGTTGTTGTTTATTTGACGTTGTTGTTGTTATTTATTTGACGTTGTTGTTGTTGTTGTTTATTTGACATTGTTGTTGTTGTTGTTGTTGTTGTTGTTTATTTGACGTTGTTGTTGTTGTTGTTGTTGTTTATTTGACGTTGTTGTTGTTGACGTTATTGTTGTTGTTGTTGTTTATTTGACGTAGTTGTTGTTGTTGACTTTGTTGTTGTTGTTGTTCATTTATTTGACGATTTTTTTGTTGTTGATGTTGTTGTTGTTGTTGTTGTTTATTTGACGTTGTTGTTGTTGTTTATTTGACGTTATTGTTGTTGTTGACGTTGTTGTTGTTGTTGTTATTTATTTGACGTTATTGTTGTTGTTGTTGTTGTAGATTATTTGATGTTGTTGTTGTTTATTTGACGTTATTTTTGTTGTTGTTTATTTGACGGTGTTGTTGTTGTTGTTTATTTGACGTTATTTTTGTTGTTGTTTATTTAACGGTGTTGTTGTTGTTGTTTATTTGACGTTGTTGTTGTTGTTGTTGTTTATTTGACGTTGTTGTTGTTGTTGACGTTGTTGTTGTTGTTGTTGTTTATTTGACGTTGTTGTTGTTGACGTTGTTGTTGTTGTTATTGTTTATTTGACGTTGTTGTTGTTGACGTTGTTGTTGTTTTTATTGTTTATTTGACGTTGTTGTTGTTGTTGTTTATTTTACGTAGTTGTTGTTGACGTTGTTGTTATTGTTGTTGTTTATTTGATGTGGTTGTTGTTGTTGATATTGACGTTGTTGTTGTTGTTGTCTATTTGACGTTGTTGTCATTATTGTTGTTATTGTTGTTTTTGTTGTTGATTAATTGACGTTGTTCTTGTTGTTTATTTGACGTTGTTGTTATTTATTTGACATTGTTGTTGTTATTTATTTGACGTTGTTGTTGTTGTTGTTGTTTATTTGACATTTTAGTTGTTGTTGTTGTTGTTTATTTGACGTTGTTGTTATTGTTGTTTATTTGACGTTGTTGTTATTATTGTTGTTTATTTGACGTAGTTGTTGTTGTTGATGTTGTTGTTGTTGTCTATTTGACGTCGTTGTTGTTGTATATTTGACGTTGTTGTTTGTTTATTTGACGTTGTTGTTGTTGTTGGTATTGTTGTTATTGTTGTTATTGTTGTTGTTGTTATTGTTTATTTGACGTTGTTGTTGTTTATTTGACGTGGTTGTTGTTGTTGTTGTTTATTTAACGTTGTTGTTGTTGTTGTTTATTTGACGTTGTTGTTGTTATTTATTTGACGGTGTTGTTGTTGTTTATTTGACATTGTTGTTGTTGTTGTATATTTGATGTTGTTGTTGTTGTTGTTGACGTTGTTGTTGTTATTGTTGTTGTTGTTGTTGTTTTTTATTTGACGTTGTTGTTGTTGTTGTTCATTTGACGTTGTTGTTGTTGTTTATTTGCCGTTGTTGTTGTTGTTGTTTATTTGACGTTGTTGTTGTTGTTGTTTATTTGACGTTGTTGTTGTTATTGTTGTTGTTTGTTTGACGTTGTTGTTGTTGTTGTTTATTTGACGTTGTTGTTGTTGTTGACGTTGTTGTTGTTGATGTTGTTGTTGTTATTGTTTATTTGACGTATTTGTTGTTGTATATTTGACGTTGTTGTTGTTGTTTATTTGACGTTGTTGTTGTTGTTGTTATTGTTGTTGTTGTTGTTTATTTGACGTTGTTGTTGTTGTTTATTTGACGTTGTTGTTGTTGTTGTTGTTTATTTGACGTTGTTGTTGTTGTTGTTTATTTAACGTTGTTGTTGTTGTGGTTTATTTGACGTAGTTGTTGTTGTTGTTTGTTTGACGTTATTGTTGTTGTTGTTTATTTGACGTTGTTGTTGTTATTTATTTGACGTTGTTGTTATTGTTGTTGTTTATTTGACGTTGTTGTTGTTGTTGTTGTTTATTTGACGTTGTTGTTGTTTATTTGACATTGTTGTTGTTGTTGTTCATTTGACGTTGTTGTTGTTGTTTTTTATTTGACGTTGTTGTTGTTGTTTATTTGACGTTGTTGTTGTTGTTGTTGTTTATTTGACGTTGTTGTTGTTGTTTTTGTTTATTTGACGTTGTTGTTGTTGTTATTGTTTATTTGACGTTGTTGTTGTTGTTTATTTGACGTAGTTGTTGTTGACGTTGTTGTTGTTGTTGTTTATTTGACGTTTTTGTTGTTGTGGATGTTGTTGTTGTTTTTGTTGTTTATTTGATGTGGTTGTTGTTGTTTATTTGACGTTGTTGTTGTTGCTGTTGTTTATTTGACGTTGTTGTTATTGTTGTTGTTATTGTTGTTTTTGTTGTTGTTTATTTGACGTTGTTCTTGTTGTTGTTGTTTATTTGACGTTGTTGTTGTTGTTGTTGTTTATTTGGCGTTGTTGTTGTTATTTATTTGACGTTGTTGTTGTTATTTATTTGACATTATTGTTGTTGATGTTGTTGTTTATTTGACGTTGTTGTTGTTGTTTATGTGACGTTGTTGTTGTTGACGTTGTTGTTGTTGTTGTTGTTTATTTGACGTAGTTGTTGTTGTTGACGTTGTTGTTGTTGTTGTTGTTTGTTTATTTGACGATTTTGTTGTTGTTGTTGTTGTTGTTGTTGTTTATTTGACGTTGTTGTTGTTGTTTATTTGACGTTGTTGTTGTTGACGTTGTTGTTATTGTTGTTGTTTATTTGACGTAGTTGTTTTTGTTGATGTTGTTGTTGTTTATTTGACGTTGTTGTTGTTGTTTATTTGACGTTGTTGTTGTTGACGTTGTTGTTGTTATTGTTTATTTAACGTATTTGTTGTTGTATATTTGACGTTGTTCTTGTTTATTTGACGTTGTTGTTGTTGTTGTTTATTTGACGTTGTTGTTGTTGACGTTGTTGTTGTTGTTATTGTTGTTGTTGTTGTCGTTTATTTGACGTTGTTATTGTTGTTGTTGTTGTTGTTTTTTATTTGACGATGTTGTTGTTGTTGTTGTTTAGTTGACGTTGTTGTTGTTGTTTATTTGACATTGTTGTTGTTGTGGTTTATTTGACGTTGTTGTGGTTGTTGTTCATCTGACGTTGTTGTTGTTGTGTATTTGACGTTATTGTTATTGTTGACGTTGTTGTTGTTGTTGTTATTTATTTGACGCTATTGTTGTTGATGTTGTTGTTTATTTGACGTTGTTGTTGTTGTTGTTGTTTGTTTGACGTTGTTGTTGTTGTTGTTGTTGTTTATTTGACGTTGTTGTTGTTATTTATTTGACGTTGTTGTTGTTGTTGTTTATTTGACGTTGTTGTTGTTATTTATTTGACGTTGTTGTTGTTGTTGTTTATTTGACATTGTTGTTGTTGTTGTTGTTTATTTGACGATGTTGTTGTTGTTGTTCATTTGACGTTGTTGTTGTTGTTTTTTTGACGTTGTTGTTGTTGTTGTTTATTTGACGTTGTTGTTGTTGTTGTTTATTTGACGTTGTTGTTGTTGTTTATTTTACGTTGTTGTTGTTTATTTGACGTTGTTGTTGTTGACGTTGTTGTTGTTGTTATTGTTTATTTGACGTTGTTGTTGTTGTTGTTGTTTATTTGACGTAGTTGTTGTTGACGTTGTTGTTGTTGTTGTTTATTTGACGTTTTTGTTGTTGTTGATGTTGTTGTTGTTTTTGTTGTTGTTTATTTGATGTGGTTGTTGTTGTTTATTTGACGTTGTTGATGTTGTTGTTTATTTGACGTTGTTGTTATTGTTGTTGTTATTGTTGTTTTTGTTGTTGTTTATTTGACGTTGTTGTTGTTGTTGTTTATTTGACGTTGTTGTTGTTGTTGTTTATTTGACGTTGTTGTTGTTATTTATTTGATGTTGTTGTTGTTGTTGTTTATTTGACATTGTTGTTGTTGTTGTTGTTGTTGTTTATTTGACGTTGTTGTTGTTGACGTTGTTGTTGTTGTTGTTGTTGTTTATTTGACGTAGTTGTTGTTGTTGACGTTGTTGTTGTTGTTGTTTGTTTATTTGACGATTTTGTTGTTGTTGATGTTGTTGTTGTTGTTGTTTATTTGACGTTGTTATTGTTGTTTATTTGACGTTATTGTTGTTGTTGATGTTGTTGTTATTTATTTGACATTATTGTTGTTGTTGTTGTAGTTGATTATTTGACGTTGTTGTTGTTGTTTATTTGACGTTATTTTTGTTGTTGTTTATTTGACGGTGTTGTTGTTGTTTATTTGACGTTATTTTTGTTGTTGTTTATTTGACGGTGTTGTTGTTGTTGTTGTTTATTTGACGTTGTTGTTGTTGTTTATTTGACGTTGTTATTGTTGTTGTTTATTTAACATTGTTGTTGTTGTTGTTTGTTTATTTGACGATTTTGTTGTTGTTGATGTTGTTGTTGTTGTTGTTGTTTATTTGACGTTGTTATTGTTGTTTATTTGACGTTATTGTTGTTGTTGATGTTGTTGTTATTTATTTGACATTATTGTTGTTGTTGTTGTAGTTGATTATTTGACGTTGTTGTTGTTGTTTATTTGACGTTATTTTTGTTGTTGTTTATTTGACGGTGTTGTTGTTGTTTATTTGACGTTATTTTTGTTGTTGTTTATTTGACGGTGTTGTTGTTGTTGTTGTTTATTTGACGTTGTTGTTGTTGTTTATTTGACGTTGTTGTTGTTGTTGTTTATTTAACGTTGTTGTTGTTGTTTATTTGACGTAGTTGTTGTTGTTGTTGTTTGTTTGACGTTGTTGTTGTTGTTGTTTATTTGACGTTGTTGTTGTTATTTATTTGACGTTGTTGTTATTGTTGTTGTTTATTTGACGTTGTTGTTGTTGTTGTTGTTGTTTATTTTACGTTGTTGTTGTTGTTGTTCATTTGACGTTGTTGTTATTGTTTTTTATTTGACGTTGTTGTTGTTGTTTATTTGACGTTGTTGTTGTTTATTTGATGTTGTTGTTGTTGTTTTTGTTTATTTGACGTTGTTGTTGTTGACGTTGTTGTTGTTGTTATTGTTTATTTGACGTTGTTGTTGTTGTTGTTTATTTGACGTAGTTTTTGTTGACGTTGTTGTTGTTGTTGTTTATTTGACGTTTTTGTTGTTGTTGATGTTGTTGTTGTTTTTGTTGTTTATTTGATGTGGTTGTTGTTGTTTATTTGACGTTGTTGTTGTTGCTGTTGTTTATTTGACGTTGCTGTTATTGTTGTTGTTATTGTTGTTTTTGTTGTTGTTTATTTGACGTTGTTCTTGTTGTTGTTGTTTATTTGACGTTGTTGTTGTTGTTGTTGTTTATTTGGCGTTGTTGTTGTTATTTATTTGACGTTGTTGTTATTGTTGTTGTTTATTTGACGTTGTTGTTGTTGTTGTTGTTTATTTGACGTTGTTGTTGTTTATTTGACATTGTTGTTGTTGTTGTTCATTTGACGTTGTTGTTGTTGTTTTTTATTTGACGTTGTTGTTGTTGTTTATTTGACGTTGTTGTTGTTGTTGTTGTTTATTTGACGTTGTTGTTGTTGTTTTTGTTTATTTGACGTTGTTGTTGTTGTTATTGTTTATTTGACGTTGTTGTTGTTGTTTATTTGACGTAGTTGTTGTTGACGTTGTTGTTGTTGTTGTTTATTTGACGTTTTTGTTGTTGTGGATGTTGTTGTTGTTTTTGTTGTTTATTTGATGTGGTTGTTGTTGTTTATTTGACGTTGTTGTTGTTGCTGTTGTTTATTTGACGTTGTTGTTATTGTTGTTTTTGTTGTTGTTTATTTGACGTTGTTCTTGTTGTTGTTGTTTATTTGACGTTGTTGTTGTTGTTGTTGTTTATTTGGCGTTGTTGTTGTTATTTATTTGACGTTGTTGTTGTTATTTATTTGACATTATTGTTGTTGTTGTTGTTGTTTATTTGACGTAGTTGTTGTTGTTGACGTTGTTGTTGTTGTTGTTTGTTTATTTGACGATTTTGTTGTTGTTGTTGTTGTTGTTGTTGTTTATTTGACGTTGTTGTTGTTGTTGTTTATTTGACGTTGTTGTTGTTGACGTTGTTGTTTTTGTTGTTGTTTATTTGACGTAGTTGTTTTTGTTGATGTTGTTGTTGTTTATTTGACGTTGTTGTTGTTGTTTATTTGACGTTGTTGTTGTTGACGTTGTTGTTGTTATTGTTTATTTAACGTATTTGTTGTTGTATATTTGACGTTGTTCTTGTTTATTTGACGTTGTTGTTGTTGTTGTTTATTTGACGTTGTTGTTGTTGACGTTGTTGTTGTTGTTATTGTTGTTGTTGTTGTCGTTTATTTGACGTTGTTATTGTTGTTGTTGTTGTTGTTGTTTATTTGACGATGTTGTTGTTGTTGTTGTTTAGTTGACGTTGTTGTTGTTGTTTATTTGACATTGTTGTTGTTGTGGTTTATTTGACGTTGTTGTGGTTGTTGTTCATCTGACGTTGTTGTTGTTGTGTATTTGACGTTATTGTTATTGTTGACGTTGTTGTTGTTGTTGTTATTTATTTGACGCTATTGTTGTTGTTGTTGTTTATTTGACGTTGTTGTTGTTGTTGTTGTTGTTTGTTTGACGTTGTTGTTGTTGTTGTTGTTGTTTATTTGACGTTGTTGTTGTTATTTATTTGACGTTGTTGTTGTTGTTGTTTATTTGACGTTGTTGTTGTTATTTATTTGACGTTGTTGTTGTTGTTGTTGTTGTTGTTGTTTATTTGACATTGTTGTTGTTGTTGTTGTTGTTTATTTGACGATGTTGTTGTTGTTGTTCATTTGACGTTGTTGTTGTTGTTTTTTTGACGTTGTTGTTGTTGTTGTTTATTTGACGTTGTTGTTGTTGTTGTTTATTTGACGTTGTTGTTGTTGTTTATTTGACGTTGTTGTTGTTTATTTGACGTTGTTGTTGTTGACGTTGTTGTTGTTGTTATTGTTTATTTGACGTTGTTGTTGTTGTTGTTGTTTATTTGACGTAGTTGTTGTTGACGTTGTTGTTGTTGTTGTTTATTTGACGTTTTTGTTGTTGTTGATGTTGTTGTTGTTTTTGTTGTTGTTTATTTGATGTGGTTGTTGTTGTTTATTTGACGTTGTTGATGTTGTTGTTTATTTGACGTTGTTGTTATTGTTGTTGTTATTGTTGTTTTTGTTGTTGTTTATTTGACGTTGTTGTTGTTGTTGTTTATTTGACGTTGTTGTTGTTGTTGTTTATTTGACGTTGTTGTTGTTGTTATTTATTTGATGTTGTTGTTGTTGTTGTTTATTTGACATTGTTGTTGTTGTTGTTGTTGTTTATTTGACGTTGTTGTTGTTGTTGTTTATTTGACGTTGTTGTTGTTGACGTTGTTGTTGTTGTTGTTGTTGTTTATTTGACGTAGTTGTTGTTGTTGACGTTGTTGTTGTTGT
This sequence comes from Vicia faba, assembly GCA_948472305.1. Lineage (NCBI taxonomy): Eukaryota > Viridiplantae > Streptophyta > Magnoliopsida > Fabales > Fabaceae > Vicia > Vicia faba. Next base: position 1,206,805,353 of record OX451735.1, read on the forward strand.
TGTTTGTTTATTTGACGATTTTGTTGTTGTTGATGTTGTTGTTGTTGTTGTTTATTTGACGTTGTTATTGTTGTTTATTTGACGTTATTGTTGTTGTTGATGTTGTTGTTATTTATTTGACATTATTGTTGTTGTTGTTGTAGTTGATTATTTGACGTTGTTGTTGTTGTTTATTTGACGTTATTTTTGTTGTTGTTTATTTGACGGTGTTGTTGTTGTTTATTTGACGTTATTTTTGTTGTTGTTTATTTGACGGTGTTGTTGTTGTTGTTGTTTATTTGACGTTGTTGTTGTTGTTTATTTGACGTTGTTATTGTTGTTGTTTATTTAACATTGTTGTTGTTGTTGTTGTTTATTTGACGTAGTTGTTGTTGTTGTTGTTTGTTTGACGTTGTTGTTGTTGTTGTTTATTTGACGTTGTTGTTGTTGTTGTTCATTTGACGTTGTTGTTATTGTTTTTTATTTGACGTTGTTGTTGTTGTTTATTTGACGTTGTTGTTGTTTATTTGATGTTGTTGTTGTTGTTTTTGTTTATTTGACGTTGTTGTTGTTGACGTTGTTGTTGTTGTTATTGTTTATTTGACGTTGTTGTTGTTGTTGTTTATTTGACGTAGTTGTTGTTGACGTTGTTGTTGTTGTTGTTTATTTGACGTTTTTGTTGTTGTTGATGTTGTTGTTGTTTTTGTTGTTTATTTGATGTGGTTGTTGTTGTTTATTTGACGTTGTTGTTGTTGCTGTTGTTTATTTGACATTGCTGTTATTGTTGTTGTTATTGTTGTTTTTGTTGTTGTTTATTTGACGTTGTTCTTGTTGTTGTTGTTTATTTGACGTTGTTGTTGTTGTTGTTGTTTATTTGGCGTTGTTGTTGTTATTTATTTGACGTTGTTGTTGTTGTTGTTGTTTATTTGACATTGTTGTTATTGATGTTGTGGTTTATTTGACGTTGTTGTTGTTGTTGTTTATGTGACGTTGTTGTTGTTGACGTTGTTGTTCTTGTTGTTGTTTATTTGACGTAGTTGTTGTTGACGTTGTTGTTGTTGTTGTTATTTATTTGACGTTGTTGTTGTTGTTGTTTATTTGACGTTGTTGTTGTTGACGTTGTTGTTATTGTTGTTGTTTATTTGACGTAGTTGTTGTTGTTGATGTTGTTGTTGTTTATTTGACGTTGTTGTTGTTGTTTATTTGACGTTGTTGTTGTTGACGTTGTTGTTGTTATTGTTTATTTGACGTATTTGTTGTTGTATATTTGACGTTGTTGTTGTTTATTTGACGTTGTTGTTGTTGACGTTGTTGTTGTTGTTATTGTTGTTGTTGTTGTTGTTTATTTGACGTTGTTATTGTTGTTGTTGTTGTTTATTTGACGATGTTGTTGTTGTTGTTGTTTAGTTGACGTTGTTGTTGTTGTTGTTTATTTGACGTTGTTGTTGTTGTTGTGGTTTATTTGACGTTGTTGTGGTTGTTGTTCATCTGACGTTGTTGTTGTTGTGTATTTGAAGTTGTTGTTGTTGTTGACGTTGTTGTTGTTGTTGTTATTTATTTGCGCTATTGTTGTTGTTGTTGTTTATTTGACGTTGTTGTTGTTGTTGTTGTTTGTTTGACGTTGTTGTTGTTGTTGTTTATTTGACGTTGTTGTTGTTATTTATTTGACGTTGTTGTTGTTGTTTATTTGACGTTGTTGTTGTTATTTATTTGACGTTGTTGTTGTTGTTGTTGTTGTTTATTTGACATTGTTGTTGTTGTTGTTGTTGTTGTTTATTTGACGATGTTGTTGTTGTTGTTCATTTGACGTTGTTGTTGTTGTTTATTTGACGTTGTTGTTGTTGTTGTTGTTTATTTGACGTAGTTGTTGTTATTTATTTGACGTTGTGGTTGTTTATTTGATGTTGTTGTTGTTGACGTTGTTGTTGTTGTTATTGTTTATTTGACGTTGTTGTTGTTGTTGTTGTTTATTTGACGTAGTTGTTGTTGACGTTGTTGTTGTTGTTGTTTATTTGACGTTTTTGTTGTTGTTGATGTTGTTGTTGTTTTTGTTGTTGTTTATTTGATGTCGTTGTTGTTGTTTATTTGACGTTGTTGTTGTTGTTTATTTGACGTTGTTGTTATTGTTTATTTGACGTTGTTGTTATTGTTGTTGTTATTGTTGTTTTTGTTGTTGTTTATTTGACGTTGTTGTTGTTGTTGTTGTTGTTTATTTGACGTTGTTGTTGTTGTTGTTGTTTATTTGACGTTGTTGTTGTTATTTATTTGACGTTGTTGTTGTTGTTTATTTGACATTGTTGTTGTTGTTGTTGTTTATTTGACGTTGTTGTTGTTGTTGTTGTTTATTTGACGTTGTTGTTGTTATTTATTTGACGTTGTTGTTGTTGTTGTTGTTGTTGTTGTTGTTTATTTGACGTAGTTGTTGTTGTTGACGTTGTTGTTGTTGTTGTTTGTTTATTTGACGATTTTGTTGTTGTTGATGTTGTTGTTGTTGTTGTTTATTTGACGTTGTTGTTGTTGTTTATTTGACGTTATTATTGTTGTTGACGTTGTTGATGTTGTTGTTATCTATTTGACATTATTGTTGTTGTTGTTGTTGTTGTTGATTATTTGACGTTGTTGTTGTGGTTTATTTGACGTTATTTTTGTTGTTGTTTATTTGACGGTGTTGTTGTTGTTTATTTGACATTATTTTTGTTGTTGTTTATTTGACGGTGTTGTTGTTGTTGTTTATTTGACGTTGTTGTTGTTGACGTTGTTGTTATTGTTGTTGTTTATTTGACGTAGTTGTTGTTGTTGATGTTGTTGTTGTTGTTTATTTGACGTTGTTGTTGTTGTTTATTTGACGTTATTGTTGTTGTTGACGTTGTTGATGTTGTTGTTATTTATTTGACATTATTGTTGTTGTTGTTGTTGTTGTTGATTATTTGACGTTGTTGTTGTGGTTTATTTGACGTTATTTTTGTTGTTGTTTATTTGACGGTGTTGTTGTTGTTTATTTGACATTATTTTTGTTGTTGTTTATTTGACGGTGTTGTTGTTGTTGTTATTTATTTGACGTTGTTGTTGTTGTTTATTTGACGTTGTTGTTGTTGTTGACGTTGTTGTTGTTGTTGTTGTTTATTTGACGTTGTTGTTGTTGTTTATTTGACATTGTTGTTGTTGTTGTTGTTGTTGTTGTTGTTTATTTGACGTTGTTGTTGTTGTTGTTTATTTGACGTTGTTGTTGTTGACGTTGTTGTTGTTGTTGTTGTTGTTTATTTGACGTACTTATTGTTTGTGACGTTGTTGTTGTTGTTGTTCGTTTATTTGACGATTTTGTTGTTGTTGATGTTGTTGTTGTTGTTGTTTATTTGACGTTGTTGTTGTTGTTTATTTGACGTTATTGTTGTTGTTGACGTTGTTGTTGTTGTTGTTATTTATTTGACGTTATTGTTGTTGTTGTTGTTGTTATTGATTATTTGATGTTGTTGTTGTTGTTTATTTGACGTTATTTTTGTTGTTGTTTATTTGACGGTGTTGTTGTTGTTTATTTGACGTTATTTTTGTTGTTGTTTATTTAACGGTGTTGTTGTTGTTGTTGTTGTTTATTTGACGTTGTAGTTGTTGTTGTTCTTTATTTGACGTTGTTGTTGTTGTTGACGTTGTTGTTGTTGTTGTTGTTTATTTGACGTTGTTGTTGTTGACGTTGTTGTTATTGTTATTGTTTATTTGACGTTGTTGTTGTTGACGTTGTTGTTATTGTTGTTGTTTATTTTACGTGGTTGTTGTTGTTTATTTGACGTTGTTGTTGTTGTTTATTTGACGTTGTTGTCATTATTGTTGTTATTGTTGTTTTTGTTGTTGTTTATTTGACGTTGTTCTTGTTGTTGTTGTTTATTTGACGTTGTTGTTGTTGTTGTTGTTTATTTGACGTTGTTGTTGTTATTTATTTGACGTTGATGTTGTTGTTGTTTATTTGACATTGTTGTTGTTGTTGTTGTTGTTGTTGTTTATTTGACGTTATTTTTGTTGTTGTTTATTTGACGGTGTTGTTGTTGTTGTTGTTTATTTGACGTTGTTGTTGTTGTTGTTTATTTAACGTTGTTGTTGTTGTTGTTTATTTGACGTTGTTGTTGTTGTTGTTGTTTGTTTGACGTTGTTGTTGTAGTTATTTATTTGACGTTGTTGTTGTTATTTATTTGACGTTGTTGTTATTGTTGTTGTTTATTTGACATTGTTGTTGTTGTTATTGTTGTTGTTGTTGTTTATTTGACGTTGTTGTTGTTTATTTGACGTTGTTGTTGTTGTTGTTCATTTGACGTTGTTGTTATTGTTTTTTATTTGACGTTGTTGTTGTTGTTTATTTGACGTTGTTGTTGTTTATTTGACGTTGTTGTTGTTGTTTTTGTTTATTTGACGTTGTTGTTGTTGACGTTGTTGTTGTTGTTATTGTTTATTTGACGTTGTTGTTGTTGTTGTTTATTTGACGTAGTTGTTGTTGACGTTGTTGTTGTTGTTTAGTTGATGTTTTTGTTGTTGTTGATGTTGTTGTTGTTTTTGTTGTTTATTTGATGTGGTTGTTGTTGTTTATTTGACGTTGTTGTTGTTGCTGTTGTTTATTTGACGTTGTTGTTATTGTTGTTGTTATTGTTGTTTTTGTTGTTGTTTATTTGACGTTGTTCTTGTTGTTGTTGTTTATTTGACGTTGTTGTTGTTGTTGTTATTTATTTGGCGTTGTTGTTGTTATTTATTTGACGTTGTTGTTGTTGTTGTTGTTGTTTATTTGACATTGTTGTTGTTGATGTTGTGGTTTATTTGACGTTGTTGTTGTTGTTGTTGTTGTTTATGTGACGTTGTTGTTGTTGACGTTGTTGTTCTTGTTGTTGTTTATTTGACGTAGTTGTTGTTGTTGACGTTGTTGTTGTTGTTGTTTGTTTATTTGACGATTTTGTTGTTGTTGATGTTGTTGTTGTTGTTGTTGTTGATGATGTTTATTTGACGTTGTTGTTGTTGTTGTTTATTTGACGTTGTTGTTGACGTTGTTGTTATTGTTGTTCTTTATTTGACGTAGTTGTTGTTGTTGATGTTGTTGTTGTTTATTTGACGTTGTTGTTGTTGTTTATTTGACGTTGTTGTTGTTGACGTTGTTGTTTTTTTTGTTTATTTGACGTATTTGTTGTTGTATATTTGACGTTGTTGTTGTTTATTTGACGTTGTTGTTGTTTATTTGACGTTGTTGTTGTTGTTGTTTATTTGACGTTGTTGTTGTTGACGTTGTTGTTGTTGTTATTGTTGTTGTTGTTGTTGTTTATTTGACGTTGTTGTTGTTGTTGTTGTTTATTTGACGTAGTTGTTGTTGTTGACGTTGTTGTTGTTGTTGTTTGTTTATTTGACGATTTTGTTGTTGTTAATGATGTTGTTGTTGTTGTTTATTTGACGTTGTTGTTGTTGTTGTTTATTTGACGTTATTGTTGTTGTTGACGTTGTTGATGTTGTTGTTATTTATTTGACATTATTGTTGTTGTTGTTGTTGTTGTTGATTATTTGACGTTGTTGTTGTGGTTTATTTGACGTTATTTTTGTTGTTGTTTATTTGACGGTGTTGTTGTTGTTTATTTGACATTATTTTTGTTGTTGTTTATTTGACGGTGTTGTTGTTGTTGTTATTTATTTGACGTTGTTGTTGTTGTTTATTTGACGTTGTTGTTGTTGTTGACGTTGTTGTTGTTGTTGTTGTTTATTTGACGTTGTTGTTGTTGTTTATTTGACATTGTTGTTGTTGTTGTTGTTGTTGTTGTTGTTTATTTGACGTTGTTGTTGTTGTTGTTTATTTGACGTTGTTGTTGTTGACGTTGTTGTTGTTGTTGTTGTTGTTGTTGTTTATTTGACGTAGTTATTGTTTGTGACGTTGTTGTTGTTGTTGTTCGTTTATTTGACGATTTTGTTGTTGTTGATGTTGTTGTTGTTGTTGTTTATTTGACGTTGTTGTTGTTGTTTATTTGACGTTATTGTTGTTGTTGACGTTGTTGTTGTTGTTGTTATTTATTTGACGTTATTGTTGTTGTTGTTGTTGTTGTTGTTGATTATTTGATGTTGTTGTTGTTGTTTATTTGACGTTATTTTTGTTGTTGTTTATTTGACATTGTTGTTGTTGTTATTGTTGTTGTTGTTGTTTATTTGACGTTGTTGTTGTTTATTTGACGTTGTTGTTGTTGTTGTTCATTTGACGTTGTTGTTATTGTTTTTTATTTGACGTTGTTGTTGTTGTTTATTTGACGTTGTTGTTGTTTATTTGACGTTGTTGTTGTTGTTTTTGTTTATTTGACGTTGTTGTTGTTGACGTTGTTGTTGTTGTTATTGTTTATTTGACGTTGTTGTTGTTGTTGTTTATTTGACGTAGTTGTTGTTGACGTTGTTGTTGTTGTTTAGTTGATGTTTTTGTTGTTGTTGATGTTGTTGTTGTTTTTGTTGTTTATTTGATGTGGTTGTTGTTGTTTATTTGACGTTGTTGTTGTTGCTGTTGTTTATTTGACGTTGTTGTTATTGTTGTTGTTATTGTTGTTTTTGTTGTTGTTTATTTGACGTTGTTCTTGTTGTTGTTGTTTATTTGACGTTGTTGTTGTTGTTGTTATTTATTTGGCGTTGTTGTTGTTATTTATTTGACGTTGTTGTTGTTGTTGTTGTTGTTTATTTGACATTGTTGTTGTTGATGTTGTGGTTTATTTGACGTTGTTGTTGTTGTTGTTGTTGTTTATGTGACATTGTTGTTGTTGACGTTGTTGTTCTTGTTGTTGTTTATTTGACGTAGTTGTTGTTGTTGACGTTGTTGTTGTTGTTGTTTGTTTATTTGACGATTTTGTTGTTGTTGATGTTGTTGTTGTTGTTGTTGTTGTTGATGTTTATTTGACGTTGTTGTTGTTGTTGTTTATTTGACGTTGTTGTTGACGTTGTTGTTATTGTTGTTCTTTATTTGACGTAGTTGTTGTTGTTGATGTTGTTGTTGTTTATTTGACGTTGTTGTTGTTGTTTATTTGACGTTGTTGTTGTTGACGTTGTTGTTTTTTTTGTTTATTTGACGTATTTGTTGTTGTATATTTGACGTTGTTGTTGTTTATTTGACGTTGTTGTTGTTTATTTGACGTTGTTGTTGTTGTTGTTTATTTGACGTTGTTGTTGTTGACGTTGTTGTTGTTGTTATTGTTGTTGTTGTTGTTGTTTATTTGACGTTGTTGTTGTTGTTGTTGTTTATTTGACGTAGTTGTTGTTGTTGACGTTGTTGTTGTTGTTGTTTGTTTATTTGACGATTTTGTTGTTGTTGATGATGTTGTTGTTGTTGTTTATTTGACGTTGTTGTTGTTGTTTATTTGACGTTATTGTTGTTGTTGACGTTGTTGATGTTGTTGTTATTTATTTGACATTATTGTTGTTGTTGTTGTTGTTGTTGATTATTTGACATTGTTGTTGTGGTTTATTTGACGTTATTTTTGTTGTTGTTTATTTGACGGTGTTGTTGTTGTTTATTTGACATTATTTTTGTTGTTGTTTATTTGACGGTGTTGTTGTTGTTGTTATTTATTTGACGTTGTTGTTGTTGTTTATTTGACGTTGTTGTTGTTGTTTATTTGACGTTGTTGTTGTTATTTATTTGACGTTGTTGTTGTTGTTTATTTGACATTGTTGTTGTTGTTGTTGTTGTTGTTGTTGTTGTTTATTTGACGTTGTTGTTGTTGTTGTTGTTTATTTGACGTTGTTGTTGTTATTTATTTGACGTTGTTGTTGTTGTTGTTGTTTATTTGACGTAGTTGTTGTTGTTGACGTTGTTGTTGTTGTTGTTTGTTTATTTGACGATTTTGTTGTTGTTGATGTTGTTGTTGTTGTTGTTTATTTGACGTTGTTGTTGTTGTTTATTTGACGTTATTATTGTTGTTGACGTTGTTGATGTTGTTGTTATTTATTTGACATTATTGTTGTTGTTGTTGTTGTTGTTGTTGATTATTTGACGTTGTTGTTGTGGTTTATTTGACGTTATTTTTGTTGTTGTTTATTTGACGGTGTTGTTGTTGTTTATTTGACATTATTTTTGTTGTTGTTTATTTGACGGTGTTGTTGTTGTTGTTTATTTGACGTTGTTGTTGTTGTTTATTTGACGTTGTTGTTGTTGACGTTGTTGTTGTTGTTGTTGTTGTTTATTTGACGTTGTTGTTGTTGTTTATTTGACATTGTTGTTGTTGTTGTTGTTGTTATTGTTTATTTGACGTTGTTGTTGTTGTTGTTTATTAGACGTTGTTGTTGTTGACGTTGTTGTTGTTGTTGTTGTTGTTTATTTGACGTAGTTGTTGTTTGTGACGTTGTTGTTGTTGTTGTTCGTTAATTTGACGATTTTGTTGTTGTTTATGTTGTTGTTGTTGTTGTTGTTGTTTATTTGACGTTGTTGTTGTTGTTTATTTGACGTTATTGTTGTTGTTGACGTTGTTGTTGTTGTTGTTATTTATTTGACGTTATTGTTGTTGTTGTTGTTGTTGATTATTTGATGTTGTTGTTGTTTATTTGACGTTATTTTTGTTGTTGTTTATTTGACGGTGTTGTTGTTGTTTATTTGACGTTATTTTTGTTGTTGTTTATTTAACGGTGTTGTTGTTGTTGTTGTTGTTTATTTGACGTTGTAGTTGTTGTTGTTGTTTATTTGACGTTGTTGTTGTTGTTGACGTTGTTGTTGTTGTTGTTATTTATTTGACGTTGTTGTTGTTGACGTTGTTGTTGTTGTTATTGTTTATTTGACGTTGTTGTTGTTGACGTTGTTGTTATTGTTGTTGTTTATTTTACGTGGTTGTTGTTGTTTATTTGACGTTGTTGTTGTTGTTTATTTGACGTTGTTGTCATTATTGTTGTTATTGTTGTTTTTGTTGTTGTTTATTTGACGTTGTTGTTGTTGTTGTTGTTTATTTGACGTTGTTGTTGTTGTTGTTTATTTGACGTTGTTGTTGTTATTTATTTGATGTTGTTGTTGTTGTTGTTTATTTGACATTGTTGTTGTTGTTGTTGTTGTTGTTTATTTGACGTTGTTGTTGTTGTTGTTTATTTGACGTTGTTGTTGTTGACGTTGTTGTTGTTGTTGTTTATTTGACGTAGTTGTTGTTGTTGACGTTGTTGTTGTTGTTGTTTGTTTATTTGACGATTTTGTTGTTGTTGATGTTGTTGTTGTTGTTGTTTATTTGACGTTGTTATTGTTGTTTATTTGACGTTATTGTTGTTGTTGATGTTGTTGTTATTTATTTGACATTATTGTTGTTGTTGTTGTAGTTGATTATTTGACGTTGTTGTTGTTGTTTATTTGACGTTATTTTTGTTGTTGTTTATTTGACGGTGTTGTTGTTGTTTATTTGACGTTATTTTTGTTGTTGTTTATTTGACGGTGTTGTTGTTGTTGTTGTTTATTTGACGTTGTTGTTGTTGTTTATTTGACGTTGTTATTGTTGTTGTTTATTTAACATTGTTGTTGTTGTTGTTGTTTATTTGACGTAGTTGTTGTTGTTGTTGTTTGTTTGACGTTGTTGTTGTTGTTGTTTATTTGACGTTGTTGTTGTTGTTGTTCATTTGACGTTGTTGTTATTGTTTGTTATTTGACGTTGTTGTTGTTGTTTATTTGACGTTGTTGTTGTTTATTTGATGTTGTTGTTGTTGTTTTTGTTTATTTGACGTTGTTGTTGTTGACGTTGTTGTTGTTGTTATTGTTTATTTGACGTTGTTGTTGTTGTTGTTTATTTGACGTAGTTGTTGTTGACGTTGTTGTTGTTGTTGTTTATTTGACGTTTTTGTTGTTGTTGATGTTGTTGTTGTTTTTGTTGTTTATTTGATGTGGTTGTTGTTGTTTATTTGACGTTGTTGTTGTTGCTGTTGTTTATTTGACGTTGCTGTTATTGTTGTTGTTATTGTTGTTTTTGTTGTTGTTTATTTGACGTTGTTCTTGTTGTTGTTGTTTATTTGACGTTGTTGTTGTTGTTGTTGTTTATTTGGCGTTGTTGTTGTTATTTATTTGACGTTGTTGTTGTTGTTGTTGTTTATTTGACATTGTTGTTATTGATGTTGTGGTTTATTTGACGTTGTTGTTGTTGTTGTTTATGTGACGTTGTTGTTGTTGACGTTGTTGTTCTTGTTGTTGTTTATTTGACGTAGTTGTTGTTGACGTTGTTGTTGTTGTTGTTTGTTTATTTGACGATTTTGTTGTTGTTGATGTTGTTGTTGTTGTTGTTATTTATTTGACGTTGTTGTTGTTGTTGTTTATTTGACGTTGTTGTTGTTGACGTTGTTGTTATTGTTGTTGTTTATTTGACGTAGTTGTTGTTGTTGATGTTGTTGTTGTTTATTTGACGTTGTTGTTGTTGTTTATTTGACGTTGTTGTTGTTGACGTTGTTGTTGTTATTGTTTATTTGACGTATTTGTTGTTGTATATTTGACGTTGTTGTTGTTTATTTGACGTTGTTGTTGTTGACGTTGTTGTTGTTGTTATTGTTGTTGTTGTTGTTGTTTATTTGACGTTGTTATTGTTGTTGTTGTTTATTTGACGATGTTGATGTTGTTGTTGTTTAGTTGACGTTGTTGTTTATTTGACGTTGTTGTTGTTGTTGTGGTTTATTTGACGTTGTTGTGGTTGTTGTTCATCTGACGTTGTTGTTGTTGTGTATTTGAAGTTGTTGTTGTTGTTGACGTTGTTGTTGTTGTTGTTATTTATTTGCGCTATTGTTGTTGTTGTTGTTTATTTGACGTTGTTGTTGTTGTTGTTTGTTTGACGTTGTTGTTGTTGTTGTTTATTTGACGTTGTTGTTGTTATTTATTTGACGTTGTTGTTGTTGTTTATTTGACGTTGTTGTTGTTATTTATTTGACGTTGTTGTTGTTGTTGTTGTTGTTTATTTGACATTGTTGTTGTTGTTGTTGTTGTTGTTTATTTGACGATGTTGTTGTTGTTGTTCATTTGACGTTGTTGTTGTTGTTTATTTGACGTTGTTGTTGTTGTTGTTGTTTATTTGACGTAGTTGTTGTTATTTATTTGACGTTGTGGTTGTTTATTTGATGTTGTTGTTGTTGACGTTGTTGTTGTTGTTATTGTTTATTTGACGTTGTTGTTGTTGTTGTTTATTTGACGTAGTTGTTGTTGACGTTGTTGTTGTTGTTGTTTATTTGACGTTTTTGTTGTTGTTGATGTTGTTGTTGTTTTTGTTGTTGTTTATTTGATGTGGTTGTTGTTGTTTATTTGACGTTGTTGTTGTTGTTTATTTGACGTTGTTGTTATTGTTTATTTGACGTTGTTGTTATTGTTGTTGTTATTGTTGTTTTTGTTGTTGTTTATTTGACGTTGTTGTTGTTGTTGTTGTTGTTTATTTGACGTTGTTGTTGTTGTTGTTGTTTATTTGACGTTGTTGTTGTTATTTATTTGACGTTGTTGTTGTTGTTTATTTGACATTGTTGTTGTTGTTGTTGTTGTTTATTTGACGTTGTTGTTGTTGTTGTTGTTTATTTGACGTTGTTGTTGTTATTTATTTGACGTTGTTGTTGTTGTTGTTGTTGTTGTTTATTTGACGTAGTTGTTGTTGTTGACATTGTTGTTGTTGTTGTTTGTTTATTTGACGATTTTGTTGTTGTTGATGTTGTTGTTGTTGTTGTTTATTTGACGTTGTTGTTGTTGTTTATTTGACGTTATTATTGTTGTTGACGTTGTTGATGTTGTTGTTATTTATTTGACATTATTGTTGTTGTTGTTGTTGATTATTTGACGTTGTTGTTGTGGTTTATTTGACGTTATTTTTGTTGTTGTTTATTTGACGGTGTTGTTGTTGTTTATTTGACATTATTTTTGTTGTTGTTTATTTGACGGTGTTGTTGTTGTTGTTTATTTGACGTTGTTGTTGTTGTTTATTTGACGTTGTTGTTGTTGACGTTGTTGTTGTTGTTGTTGTTGTTTATTTGACGTTGTTGTTGTTGTTTATTTGACATTGTTGTTGTTGTTGTTGTTGTTGTTTATTTGACGTTGTTGTTGTTGTTGTTTATTTGACGTTGTTGTTGTTGACGTTGTTGTTGTTGTTGTTGTTGTTTATTTGACGTAGTTGTTGTTTGTGACGTTGTTGTTGTTGTTCGTTTATTTGACGATTTTGTTGTTGTTTATGTTGTTGTTGTTGTTGTTGTTTATTTGACGTTATTGTTGTTGTTGTTGTTGTTATTGATTATTTGATGTTGTTGTTGTTGTTTATTTGACGTTATTTTTGTTGTTGTTTATTTGACGGTGTTGTTGTTGTTTATTTGACGTTATTTTTGTTGTTGTTTATTTAACGGTGTTGTTGTTGTTGTTGTTGTTTATTTGACGTTGTAGTTGTTGTTGTTGTTTATTTGACGTTGTTGTTGTTGTTGACGTTGTTGTTGTTGTTGTTGTTTATTTGACGTTGTTGTTGTTGACGTTGTTGTTATTGTTATTGTTTATTTGACGTTGTTGTTGTTGACGTTGTTGTTATTGTTGTTGTTTATTTTACGTGGTTGTTGTTGTTTATTTGACGTTGTTGTTGTTGTTTATTTGACGTTGTTGTCATTATTGTTGTTATTGTTGTTTTTGTTGTTGTTTATTTGACGTTGTTCTTGTTGTTGTTGTTTATTTGACATTGTTGTTGTTGTTGTTTATTTGACGTTGTTGTTGTTATTTATTTGACGTTGATGTTGTTGTTGTTTATTTGACATTGTTGTTGTTGTTGTTGTTGTTGTTGTTGTTTATTTGACGTTATTTTTGTTGTTGTTTATTTGACGGTGTTGTTGTTGTTGTTGTTTATTTGACGTTGTTGTTGTTGTTGTTTATTTAACGTTGTTGTTGTTGTTGTTTATTTGACGTTGTTGTTGTTGTTGTTGTTTGTTTGACGTTGTTGTTGTAGTTATTTATTTGACGTTGTTGTTGTTATTTATTTGACGTTGTTGTTATTGTTGTTGTTTATTTGACATTGTTGTTGTTGTTATTGTTGTTGTTGTTGTTTATTTGACGTTGTTGTTGTTTATTTGACGTTGTTGTTGTTGTTGTTCATTTGACGTTGTTGTTATTGTTTTTTATTTGACGTTGTTGTTGTTGTTTATTTGACGTTGTTGTTGTTTATTTGACGTTGTTGTTGTTGTTTTTGTTTATTTGACGTTGTTGTTGTTGACGTTGTTGTTGTTGTTATTGTTTATTTGACGTTGTTGTTGTTGTTGTTTATTTGACGTAGTTGTTGTTGACGTTGTTGTTGTTGTTTAGTTGACGTTTTTGTTGTTGTTGATGTTGTTGTTGTTTTTGTTGTTTATTTGATGTGGTTGTTGTTGTTTATTTGACGTTGTTGTTGTTGCTGTTGTTTATTTGACGTTGTTGTTATTGTTGTTGTTATTGTTGTTTTTGTTGTTGTTTATTTGACGTTGTTCTTGTTGTTGTTGTTTATTTGACGTTGTTGTTGTTGTTGTTATTTATTTGGCGTTGTTGTTGTTATTTATTTGACGTTGTTGTTGTTGTTGTTGTTGTTTATTTGACATTGTTGTTGTTGATGTTGTGGTTTATTTGACGTTGTTGTTGTTGTTGTTGTTGTTTATGTGACGTTGTTGTTGTTGACGTTGTTGTTCTTGTTGTTGTTTATTTGACGTAGTTGTTGTTGTTGACGTTGTTGTTGTTGTTGTTTGTTTATTTGACGATTTTGTTGTTGTTGATGTTGTTGTTGTTGTTGTTGTTGTTGATGTTTATTTGACGTTGTTGTTGTTGTTGTTTATTTGACGTTGTTGTTGACGTTGTTGTTATTGTTGTTCTTTATTTGACGTAGTTGTTGTTGTTGATGTTGTTGTTGTTTATTTGACGTTGTTGTTGTTGTTTATTTGACTTTGTTGTTGTTGACGTTGTTGTTTTTTTTGTTTATTTGACGTATTTGTTGTTGTATATTTGACGTTGTTGTTGTTTATTTGACGTTGTTGTTGTTTATTTGACGTTGTTGTTGTTGTTGTTTATTTGACGTTGTTGTTGTTGACGTTGTTGTTGTTGTTATTGTTGTTGTTGTTGTTGTTTATTTGACGTTGTTGTTGTTGTTGTTGTTTATTTGACGTAGTTGTTGTTGTTGACGTTGTTGTTGTTGTTGTTTGTTTATTTGACGATTTTGTTGTTGTTGATGATGTTGTTGTTGTTGTTTATTTGACGTTGTTGTTGTTGTTTATTTGACGTTATTGTTGTTGTTGACGTTGTTGATGTTGTTGTTATTTATTTGACATTATTGTTGTTGTTGTTGTTGTTGTTGTTGATTATTTGACGTTGTTGTTGTGGTTTATTTGACGTTATTTTTGTTGTTGTTTATTTGACGGTGTTGTTGTTGTTTATTTGACATTATTTTTGTTGTTGTTTATTTGACGATGTTGTTGTTGTTGTTATTTATTTGACGTTGTTGTTGTTGTTTATTTGACGTTGTTGTTGTTGTTGACGTTGTTGTTGTTGTTGTTGTTTATTTGACGTTGTTGTTGTTGTTTATTTGACATTGTTGTTGTTGTTGTTGTTGTTGTTGTTGTTTATTTGACGTTGTTGTTGTTGTTGTTTATTTGACGTTGTTGTTGTTGACGTTGTTGTTGTTGTTGTTGTTGTTTATTTGACGTAGTTATTGTTTGTGACGTTGTTGTTGTTGTTGTTCGTTTATTTGACGATTTTGTTGTTGTTGATGTTGTTGTTGTTGTTGTTTATTTGACGTTGTTGTTGTTGTTTATTTGACGTTATTGTTGTTGTTGACGTTGTTGTTGTTGTTGTTATTTATTTGACGTTATTGTTGTTGTTGTTGTTGTTGTTGTTGTTGATTATTTGATGTTGTTGTTGTTGTTGTTTATTTGACGTTATTTTGGTTGTTGTTTATTTGAAGGTGTTGTTATTGTTTATTTGACGTTATTTTTGTTGTTGTTTATTTAACGGTGTTGTTGTTGTTGTTGTTGTTTATTTGACGTTGTTGTTGTTGTTGACGTTGTTGTTGTTGTTGACGTTGTTGTTGTTGTTGTTGTTTATTTGACGTTGTTGTTGTTGACGTTGTTGTTGTTGACGTTGTTGTTATTGTTGTTGTTTATTTGACGTGGTTGTTGTTGTTTATTTGACGTTGTTGTTGTTGTTTATTTGACGTTGTTGTCATTATTGTTGTTATTGTTGTTTTTGTTGTTGTTTATTTGACGTTGTTCTTGTTGTTGTTGTTTATTTGACGTTGTTGTTGTTGTTGTTTATTTGACGTTGTTGTTGTTATTTATTTGACGTTGATGTTGTTGTTGTTTATTTGACATTATTGTTGTTGTTGTTGTTGTTGTTGTTTATTTGACGTTATTTTTGTTGTTGTTTATTTGACGGTGTTGTTGTTGTTGTTGTTTATTTGACGTTGTTGTTGTTGTTTATTTGACGTTGTTGTTGTTGTTTATTTAACGTTGTTGTTGTTGTTGTTTATTTGACGTTGTTGTTGTTGTTGTTTGTTTGAGGTTGTTGTTGTTGTTGTTGTTTATTTGACGTTGTTGTTGTTATTTATTTGACGGTGTTGTTATTGTTGTTGTTTATTTGAAATTGTTGTTGTTGTGGTTATTGTTGTTGTTGTTGTTTATTTGACGTTGTTGTTGTTTATTTGACGTTGTTGTTGTTGTTGTTCATTTGACGTTGTTGTTATTGTTTTTTATTTGACGTTGTTGTTGTTGTGTATTTGACGTTGTTGTTGTTGTTGACGTTGTTGTTGTTGTTATTTATTTGCGCTATTGTTGTTGTTGTTGTTGTTTATTTGACGTTGTTGTTGTTGTTGTTTGTTTGACGTTGTTGTTGTTGTTGTTTATTTGACGTTGTTGTTGTTATTTATTTGACGTTGTTGTTGTTGTTTATTTGACGTTGTTGTTGTTATTTATTTGACGTTGTTGTTGTTGTTGTTGTTTATTTGACATTGTTGTTGTTGTTGTTATTGTTTATTTGACGATGTTGTTGTTGTTGTTCATTTGACGTTGTTGTTGTTGTTTATTTGACGTTGTTGTTGTTGTTGTTTATTTGACGTAGTTGTTGTTATTTATTTGACGTTGTTGTTGTTTATTTGACGTTGTTGTTGTTGACGTTGTTGTTGTTGTTATTGTTTATTTGACGTTGTTGTTGTTGTTGTTGTTTATTTGACGTAGTTGTTGTTGACGTTGTTGTTGTTGTTGTTGGTTATTTGACGTTTTTGTTGTTGTTGATGTTGTTGTTGTTTTTGTTGTTGTTTATTTGATGTGGTTGTTGTTGTTTATTTGACGTTGTTGTTGTTGATTATTTGACGTTGTTGTTATTGTTTATTTGACGTTGTTGTTGTTGTTGTTGTTTATTTGACGTTGTTGTTGTTGTTGTTTATTTGACGTTGTTGTTGTTATTTATTTGACGTTGTTGTTGTTGTTTATTTGACATTGTTGTTGTTGTTGTTGTTGTTTATTTGACGTTGTTGTTGTTGTTGTTGTTTATTTGACGTTGTTGTTGTTATTTATTTGACGTTGTTGTTGTTGTTGTTGTTTATTTGACGTAGTTGTTGTTGTTGACGTTGTTGTTGTTGTTGTTTGTTTATTTGACGATTTTGTTGTTGTTGATGTTGTTGTTGTTGTTGTTTATTTGACGTTGTTGTTGTTGTTTATTTGACGTTATTATTGTTGTTGACGTTGTTGATGTTGTTGTTATTTATTTGACATTATTGTTGTTGTTGTTGTTGTTGTTGTTGATTATTTGACGTTGTTGTTGTGGTTTATTTGACGTTATTTTTGTTGTTGTTTATTTGACGGTGTTGTTGTTGTTTATTTGACATTATTTTTGTTGTTGTTTATTTGACGGTGTTGTTGTTGTTGTTTATTTGACGTTGTTGTTGTTGTTGTTTATTTGACGTTGTTGTTGTTGACGTTGTTGTTGTTGTTGTTGTTGTTTATTTGACGTTGTTGTTGTTGTTTATTTGACATTGTTGTTGTTGTTGTTGTTGTTTATTTGACGTTGTTGTTGTTGTTGTTTATTTGACGTTGTTGTTGTTGACGTTGTTGTTGTTGTTGTTGTTGTTTATTTGACGTAGTTGTTGTTTGTGACGTTGTTGTTGTTGTTGTTCGTTAATTTGACGATTTTGTTGTTGTTTATGTTGTTGTTGTTGTTGTTGTTGTTTATTTGACGTTGTTGTTGTTGTTTATTTGACGTTATTGTTGTTGTTGACGTTGTTGTTGTTGTTGTTATTTATTTGACGTTATTGTTGTTGTTGTTGTTGTTGTTGATTATTTGATGTTGTTGTTGTTTATTTGACGTTATTTTTGTTGTTGTTTATTTGACGGTGTTGTTGTTGTTTATTTGACGTTATTTTTGTTGTTGTTTATTTAACGGTGTTGTTGTTGTTGTTGTTGTTTATTTGACGTTGTAGTTGTTGTTGTTGTTTATTTGACGTTGTTGTTGTTGTTGACGTTGTTGTTGTTGTTGTTGTTTATTTGACGTTGTTGTTGTTGACGTTGTTGTTGTTGTTATTGTTTATTTGACGTTGTTGTTGTTGACGTTGTTGTTATTGTTGTTGTTTATTTTACGTGGTTGTTGTTGTTTATTTGACGTTGTTGTTGTTGTTTATTTGACGTTGTTGTCATTATTGTTGTTATTGTTGTTTTTGTTTTTGTTTATTTGACGTTGTTCTTGTTGTTGTTGTTTATTTGACGTTGTTGTTGTTCTTGTTGTTTATTTGACGTTGTTGTTGTTATTTATTTGACGTTGATGTTGTTGTTGTTTATTTGACATTGTTGTTGTTGTTGTTGTTGTTGTTGTTGTTTATTTGACGTTATTTTTGTTGTTGTTTATTTGACGGTGTTGTTGTTGTTGTTGTTTATTTGACGTTGTTGTTGTTGTTTATTTGACGTTGTTGTTGTTGTTGTTTATTTAACGTTGTTGTTGTTGTTGTTTATTTGACATTGTTGTTGTTGTTGTTTGTTTGACGTTGTTGTTGTTGTTATTTATTTGACGTTGTTGTTGTTATTTATTTGACGTTGTTGTTATTGTTGTTGTTTATTTGACATTGTTGTTGTTGTTGTTATTGTTGTTGTTGTTGTTTATTTGACGTTGTTGTTGTTTATTTGACGTTGTTGTTGTTGTTGTTCATTTGACGTTGTTGTTATTGTTTTTTATTTGACGTTGTTGTTGTTGTTGTTTATTTGACGTTGTTGTTGTTTATTTGACGTTGTTGTTGTTGTTTTTGTTTATTTGACGTTGTTGTTGTTGACGTTGTTGTTGTTGTTATTGTTTATTTGACGTTGTTGTTGTTGTTGTTGTTTATTTGACGTAGTTGTTGTTGACGTTGTTGTTGTTGTTTAGTAGACGTTTTTGTTGTTGTTGATGTTGTTGTTGTTTTTGTTGTTTATTTGATGTGGTTGTTGTTGTTTATTTGACGTTGTTGTTGTTGCTGTTGTTTATTTGACGTTGTTGTTATTGTTGTTGTTATTGTTGTTTTTGTTGTTGTTTATTTGACGTTGTTCTTGTTGTTGTTGTTTATTTGACGTTGTTGTTGTTGTTGTTTATTTGGCGTTGTTGTTGTTATTTATTTGATGTTGTTGTTGTTGTTGTTGTTGTTTATTTGACATTGTTGTTGTTGATGTTGTGGTTTATTTGACGTTGTTGTTGTTGTTGTTGTTTATGTGACGTTGTTGTTGTTGACGTTGTTGTTCTTGTTGTTGTTTATTTGACGTAGTTGTTGTTGTTGACGTTGTTGTTGTTGTTGTTTGTTTATTTGACGATTTTGTTGTTGTTGATGTTGTTGTTGTTGTTGTTTATTTGACGTTGTTGTTGTTGTTTATTTGACGTTATTGTTGTTGTTGACGTTGTTGATGTTGTTGTTATTTATTTGACATTATTGTTGTTGTTGTTGTTGTTGTTGTTGATTATTTGACGTTGTTGTTGTGGTTTATTTGACGTTATTTTTGTTGTTGTTTATTTGACGGTGTTGTTGTTGTTTATTTGACATTATTTTTGTTGTTGTTTATTTGACGGTGTTGTTGTTGTTGTAATTTATTTGACGTTGTTGTTGTTGTTTATTTGACGTTGTTGTTGTTGTTGACGTTGTTGTTGTTGTTGTTGTTGTTTATTTGACGTTGTTGTTGTTGTTTATTTGACATTGTTGTTGTTGTTGTTGTTGTTTATTTGACGTTGTTGTTGTTGTTGTTGTTTATTTGACGTTGTTGTTGTTGACGTTGTTGTTGTTGTTGTTGTTGTTTATTTGACGTAGTTATTGTTTGTGACGTTGTTGTTGTTGTTGTTCGTTTATTTGACGATTTTGTTGTTGTTGATGTTGTTGTTGTTGTTGTTGTTTATTTGACGTTGTTGTTGTTGTTTATTTGACGTTATTGTTGTTGTTGACGTTGTTGTTGTTGTTGTTATTTATTTGACGTTATTGTTGTTGTTGTTGTTGTTGTTGTTGATTATTTGATGTTGTTGTTGTTGTGTATTTGACGTTATTTTTGTTGTTGTTTATTTGACGGTGTTGTTGTTGTTTATTTGACGTTATTTTTGTTGTTGTTTATTTAACGGTGTTGTTGTTGTTGTTGTTGTTGTTTATTTGACGTTGTAGTTGTTGTTGTTGTTTATTTGACGTTGTAGTTGTTGTTGTTGTTTATTTGACGTTGTTGTTAATGTTGACGTTGTTGTTGTTGTTGACGTTGTTGTTGTTGTTGTTGTTTATTTGACGTTGTTGTTGTTGACGTTGTTGTTGTTGTTATTGTTTATTTGACGTTGTTGTTGTTGACGTTGTTGTTATTGTTGTTGTTTATTTGACGTGGTTGTTGTTGTTTATTTGACGTTGTTGTTGTTGTTTATTTGACGTTGTTGTCATTATTGTTGTTATTGTTGTTTTTGTTGTTGTTTATTTGACGTTGTTCTTGTTGTTTATTTGACGGTGTTGTTGTTGTTTATTTAACATTATTTTTGTTGTTGTTTATTTGACGATGTTGTTGTTGTTGTTATTTATTTGACGTTGTTGTTGTTGTTTATTTGACGTTGTTGTTGTTGTTGACGTTGTTGTTGTTGTTGTTGTTTATTTGACGTTGTTGTTGTTGTTTATTTGACATTGTTGTTGTTGTTGTTGTTGTTGTTGTTTATTTGACGTTGTTGTTGTTGTTGTTTATTTGACGTTGTTGTTGTTGACGTTGTTGTTGTTGTTGTTGTTGTTTATTTGACGTAGTTATTGTTTGTGACGTTGTTGTTGTTGTTGTTCGTTTATTTGACGATTTTGTTGTTGTTGATGTTGTTGTTGTTGTTGTTTATTTGACGTTGTTGTTGTTGTTTATTTGACGTTATTGTTGTTGTTGACGTTGTTGTTGTTGTTGTTATTTATTTGACGTTATTGTTGTTGTTGTTGTTGTTGTTGTTGTTGATTATTTGATGTTGTTGTTGTTGTTTATTTGACGTTATTTTTGTTGTTGTTTATTTGACGGTGTTGTTATTGTTTATTTGACGTTATTTTTGTTGTTGTTTATTTAACGGTGTTGTTGTTGTTGTTTATTTGCCGTTGTAGTTGTTGTTGTTGTTTATTTGACGTTGTTGTTGTTGTTGACGTTGTTGTTGTTGTTGACGTTGTTGTTGTTGTTGTTGTTTATTTGACGTTGTTGTTGTTGACGTTGTTGTTGTTGACGTTGTTGTTATTGTTGTTGTTTATTTGACGTGGTTGTTGTTGTTTATTTGACGTTGTTGTTGTTGTTTATTTGACGTTGTTGTCATTATTGTTGTTATTGTTGTTTTTGTTGTTGTTTATTTGACGTTGTTCTTGTTGTTGTTGTTTATTTGACGTTGTTGTTGTTGTTGTTGTTTATTTGACGTTGTTGTTGTTATTTATTTGACGTTGATGTTGTTGTTGTTTATTTGACATTATTGTTGTTGTTGTTGTTGTTGTTGTTTATTTGACGTTATTTTTGTTGTTGTTTATTTGACGGTGTTGTTGTTGTTGTTGTTTATTTGACGTTGTTGTTGTTGTTTATTTGACGTTGTTGTTGTTGTTGTTTATTTAACGTTGTTGTTGTTGTTGTTTATTTGACGTTGTTGTTGTTGTTGTTTGTTTGAGGTTGTTGTTGTTGTTGTTGTTTATTTGACGTTGTTGTTGTTATTTATTTGACGGTGTTGTTATTGTTGTTGTTTATTTGAAATTGTTGTTGTTGTGGTTATTGTTGTTGTTGTTGTTTATTTGACGTTGTTGTTGTTTATTTGACGTTGTTGTTGTTGTTGTTCATTTGACGTTGTTGTTATTGTTTTTTATTTGACGTTGTTGTTGTTGTGTATTTGACGTTGTTGTTGTTGTTGACGTTGTTGTTGTTGTTATTTATTTGCGCTATTGTTGTTGTTGTTGTTGTTTATTTGACGTTGTTGTTGTTGTTGTTTGTTTGACGTTGTTGTTGTTGTTGTTTATTTGACGTTGTTGTTGTTATTTATTTGACGTTGTTGTTGTTGTTTATTTGACGTTGTTGTTGTTATTTATTTGACGTTGTTGTTGTTGTTGTTGTTTATTTGACATTGTTGTTGTTGTTGTTATTGTTTATTTGACGATGTTGTTGTTGTTGTTCATTTGACGTTGTTGTTGTTGTTTATTTGACGTTGTTGTTGTTGTTGTTTATTTGACGTAGTTGTTGTTATTTATTTGACGTTGTTGTTGTTTATTTGACGTTGTTGTTGTTGACGTTGTTGTTGTTGTTATTGTTTATTTGACGTTGTTGTTGTTGTTGTTGTTTATTTGACGTAGTTGTTGTTGACGTTGTTGTTGTTGTTGTTGGTTATTTGACGTTTTTGTTGTTGTTGATGTTGTTGTTGTTTTTGTTGTTGTTTATTTGATGTGGTTGTTGTTGTTTATTTGACGTTGTTGTTGTTGATTATTTGACGTTGTTGTTATTGTTTATTTGACGTTGTTGTTGTTGTTGTTGTTTATTTGACGTTGTTGTTGTTGTTGTTGTTTATTTGACGTTGTTGTTGTTATTTATTTGACGTTGTTGTTGTTGTTTATTTGACATTGTTGTTGTTGTTGTTGTTGTTTATTTGACGTTGTTGTTGTTGTTGTTGTTTATTTGACGTTGTTGTTGTTATTTATTTGACGTTGTTGTTGTTGTTGTTGTTTATTTGACGTAGTTGTTGTTGTTGACGTTGTTGTTGTTGTTGTTTGTTTATTTGACGATTTTGTTGTTGTTGATGTTGTTGTTGTTGTTGTTTATTTGACGTTGTTGTTGTTGTTTATTTGACGTTATTATTGTTGTTGACGTTGTTGATGTTGTTGTTATTTATTTGACATTATTGTTGTTGTTGTTGTTGTTGTTGTTGATTATTTGACGTTGTTGTTGTGGTTTATTTGACGTTATTTTTGTTGTTGTTTATTTGACGGTGTTGTTGTTGTTGTTTATTTGACATTATTTTTGTTGTTGTTTATTTGACGGTGTTGTTGTTGTTGTTTATTTGACGTTGTTGTTGTTGTTGTTTATTTGACGTTGTTGTTGTTGACGTTGTTGTTGTTGTTGTTGTTGTTTATTTGACGTTGTTGTTGTTGTTTATTTGACATTGTTGTTGTTGTTGTTGTTGTTGTTGTTTATTTGACGTTGTTGTTGTTGTTGTTTATTTGACGTTGTTGTTGTTGACGTTGTTGTTGTTGTTGTTGTTGTTTATTTGACGTAGTTGTTGTTTGTGACGTTGTTGTTGTTGTTGTTCGTTAATTTGACGATTTTGTTGTTGTTTATGTTGTTGTTGTTGTTGTTGTTTATTTGACGTTGTTGTTGTTGTTTATTTGACGTTATTGTTGTTGTTGACGTTGTTGTTGTTGTTGTTATTTATTTGACGTTATTGTTGTTGTTGTTGTTGTTGTTGATTATTTGATGTTGTTGTTGTTTATTTGACGTTATTTTTGTTGTTGTTTATTTGACGGTGTTGTTGTTGTTTATTTGACGTTATTTTTGTTGTTGTTTATTTAACGGTGTTGTTGTTGTTGTTGTTGTTGTTTATTTGACGTTGTAGTTGTTGTTGTTGTTTATTTGACGTTGTTGTTGTTGTTGACGTTGTTGTTGTTGTTGTTGTTTATTTGACGTTGTTGTTGTTGACGTTGTTGTTGTTGTTATTGTTTATTTGACGTTGTTGTTGTTGACGTTGTTGTTATTGTTGTTGTTTATTTTACGTGGTTGTTGTTGTTTATTTGACGTTGTTGTTGTTGTTTATTTGACGTTGTTGTCATTATTGTTGTTATTGTTGTTTTTGTTTTTGTTTATTTGACGTTGTTCTTGTTGTTGTTGTTTATTTGACGTTGTTGTTGTTCTTGTTGTTTATTTGACGTTGTTGTTGTTATTTATTTGACGTTGATGTTGTTGTTGTTTATTTGACATTGTTGTTGTTGTTGTTGTTGTTGTTGTTGTTTATTTGACGTTATTTTTGTTGTTGTTTATTTGACGGTGTTGTTGTTGTTGTTTATTTGACGTTGTTGTTGTTGTTTATTTGACGTTGTTGTTGTTGTTGTTTATTTAACGTTGTTGTTGTTGTTGTTTATTTGACATTGTTGTTGTTGTTGTTTGTTTGACGTTGTTGTTGTTGTTATTTATTTGACGTTGTTGTTGTTATTTATTTGACGTTGTTGTTATTGTTGTTGTTTATTTGACATTGTTGTTGTTGTTGTTATTGTTGTTGTTGTTGTTTATTTGACGTTGTTGTTGTTTATTTGACGTTGTTGTTGTTGTTGTTCATTTGACGTTGTTGTTATTGTTTTTTATTTGACGTTGTTGTTGTTGTTTATTTGACGTTGTTGTTGTTTATTTGACGTTGTTGTTGTTGTTTTTGTTTATTTGACGTTGTTGTTGTTGACGTTGTTGTTGTTGTTATTGTTTATTTGACGTTGTTGTTGTTGTTGTTGTTTATTTGACGTAGTTGTTGTTGACGTTGTTGTTGTTGTTTAGTTGACATTTTTGTTGTTGTTGATGTTGTTGTTGTTTTTGTTGTTTATTTGATGTGGTTGTTGTTGTTTATTTGACGTTGTTGTTGTTGCTGTTGTTTATTTGACGTTGTTGTTATTGTTGTTGTTATTGTTGTTTTTGTTGTTGTTTATTTGACGTTGTTCTTGTTGTTGTTGTTTATTTGACGTTGTTGTTGTTGTTGTTTATTTGGCGTTGTTGTTGTTATTTATTTGATGTTGTTGTTGTTGTTGTTGTTGTTTATTTGACATTGTTGTTGTTGATGTTGTGGTTTATTTGACGTTGTTGTTGTTGTTGTTGTTGTTTATGTGACGTTGTTGTTGTTGACGTTGTTGTTCTTGTTGTTGTTTATTTGACGTAGTTGTTGTTGTTGACGTTGTTGTTGTTGTTGTTTGTTTATTTGACGATTTTGTTGTTGTTGATGTTGTTGTTGTTGTTGTTTATTTGACGTTGTTGTTGTTGTTTATTTGACGTTATTGTTGTTGTTGACGTTGTTGATGTTGTTGTTATTTATTTGACATTATTGTTGTTGTTGTTGTTGTTGTTGTTGATTATTTGACGTTGTTGTTGTGGTTTATTTGACGTTATTTTTGTTGTTGTTTATTTGACGGTGTTGTTGTTGTTTATTTGACATTATTTTTGTTGTTGTTTATTTGACGGTGTTGTTGTTGTTGTAATTTATTTGACGTTGTTGTTGTTGTTTATTTGACGTTGTTGTTGTTGTTGACGTTGTTGTTGTTGTTGTTGTTGTTTATTTGACGTTGTTGTTGTTGTTTATTTGACATTGTTGTTGTTGTTGTTGTTGTTTATTTGACGTTGTTGTTGTTGTTGT
Organism: Vicia faba; assembly: GCA_948472305.1. NCBI lineage: Eukaryota > Viridiplantae > Streptophyta > Magnoliopsida > Fabales > Fabaceae > Vicia > Vicia faba. The sequence goes on from OX451735.1 coordinate 1,206,830,071, forward strand.
TGTTTATTTGACGTTGTTGTTGTTGACGTTGTTGTTGTTGTTGTTGTTGTTTATTTGACGTAGTTATTGTTTGTGACGTTGTTGTTGTTGTTGTTCGTTTATTTGACGATTTTGTTGTTGTTGATGTTGTTGTTGTTGTTGTTGTTTATTTGACGTTGTTGTTGTTGTTTATTTGACGTTATTGTTGTTGTTGACGTTGTTGTTGTTGTTGTTATTTATTTGACGTTATTGTTGTTGTTGTTGTTGTTGTTGTTGATTATTTGATGTTGTTGTTGTTGTGTATTTGACGTTATTTTTGTTGTTGTTTATTTGACGGTGTTGTTGTTGTTTATTTGACGTTATTTTTGTTGTTGTTTATTTAACGGTGTTGTTGTTGTTGTTGTTGTTGTTTATTTGACGTTGTAGTTGTTGTTGTTGTTTATTTGACGTTGTAGTTGTTGTTGTTGTTTATTTGACGTTGTTGTTAATGTTGACGTTGTTGTTGTTGTTGACGTTGTTGTTGTTGTTGTTGTTTATTTGACGTTGTTGTTGTTGACGTTGTTGTTGTTGTTATTGTTTATTTGACGTTGTTGTTGTTGACGTTGTTGTTATTGTTGTTGTTTATTTGACGTGGTTGTTGTTGTTTATTTGACGTTGTTGTTGTTGTTTATTTGACGTTGTTGTCATTATTGTTGTTATTGTTGTTTTTGTTGTTGTTTATTTGACGTTGTTCTTGTTGTTTATTTGACGGTGTTGTTGTTGTTTATTTGACATTATTTTTGTTGTTGTTTATTTGACGATGTTGTTGTTGTTGTTATTTATTTGACGTTGTTGTTGTTGTTTATTTGACGTTGTTGTTGTTGTTGACGTTGTTGTTGTTGTTGTTGTTTATTTGACGTTGTTGTTGTTGTTTATTTGACATTGTTGTTGTTGTTGTTGTTGTTGTTGTTTATTTGACGTTGTTGTTGTTGTTGTTTATTTGACGTTGTTGTTGTTGACGTTGTTGTTGTTGTTGTTGTTGTTTATTTGACGTAGTTATTGTTTGTGACGTTGTTGTTGTTGTTGTTCGTTTATTTGACGATTTTGTTGTTGTTGATGTTGTTGTTGTTGTTGTTTATTTGACGTTGTTGTTGTTGTTTATTTGACGTTATTGTTGTTGTTGACGTTGTTGTTGTTGTTGTTATTTATTTGACGTTATTGTTGTTGTTGTTGTTGTTGTTGTTGTTGATTATTTGATGTTGTTGTTGTTGTTTATTTGACGTTATTTTTGTTGTTGTTTATTTGACGGTGTTGTTATTGTTTATTTGACGTTATTTTTGTTGTTGTTTATTTAACGGTGTTGTTGTTGTTGTTTATTTGCCGTTGTAGTTGTTGTTGTTGTTTATTTGACGTTGTTGTTGTTGTTGACGTTGTTGTTGTTGTTGACGTTGTTGTTGTTGTTGTTGTTTATTTGACGTTGTTGTTGTTGACGTTGTTGTTGTTGACGTTGTTGTTATTGTTGTTGTTTATTTGACGTGGTTGTTGTTGTTTATTTGACGTTGTTGTTGTTGTTTATTTGACGTTGTTGTCATTATTGTTGTTATTGTTGTTTTTGTTGTTGTTTATTTGACGTTGTTCTTGTTGTTGTTGTTTATTTGACGTTGTTGTTGTTGTTGTTGTTTATTTGACGTTGTTGTTGTTATTTATTTGACGTTGATGTTGTTGTTGTTTATTTGACATTATTGTTGTTGTTGTTGTTGTTGTTGTTGTTTATTTGACGTTATTTTTGTTGTTGTTTATTTGACGGTGTTGTTGTTGTTGTTGTTTATTTGACGTTGTTGTTGTTGTTTATTTGACGTTGTTGTTGTTGTTGTTTATTTAACGTTGTTGTTGTTGTTGTTTATTTGACGTTGTTGTTGTTGTTGTTTGTTTGAGGTTGTTGTTGTTGTTGTTGTTTATTTGACGTTGTTGTTGTTATTTATTTGACGGTGTTGTTATTGTTGTTGTTTATTTGAAATTGTTGTTGTTGTGGTTATTGTTGTTGTTGTTGTTTATTTGACGTTGTTGTTGTTTATTTGACGTTGTTGTTGTTGTTGTTCATTTGACGTTGTTGTTATTGTTTTTTATTTGACGTTGTTGTTGTTGTGTATTTGACGTTGTTGTTGTTGTTGACGTTGTTGTTGTTGTTATTTATTTGCGCTATTGTTGTTGTTGTTGTTGTTTATTTGACGTTGTTGTTGTTGTTGTTTGTTTGACGTTGTTGTTGTTGTTGTTTATTTGACGTTGTTGTTGTTATTTATTTGACGTTGTTGTTGTTGTTTATTTGACGTTGTTGTTGTTATTTATTTGACGTTGTTGTTGTTGTTGTTGTTTATTTGACATTGTTGTTGTTGTTGTTATTGTTTATTTGACGATGTTGTTGTTGTTGTTCATTTGACGTTGTTGTTGTTGTTTATTTGACGTTGTTGTTGTTGTTGTTTATTTGACGTAGTTGTTGTTATTTATTTGACGTTGTTGTTGTTTATTTGACGTTGTTGTTGTTGACGTTGTTGTTGTTGTTATTGTTTATTTGACGTTGTTGTTGTTGTTGTTGTTTATTTGACGTAGTTGTTGTTGACGTTGTTGTTGTTGTTGTTGGTTATTTGACGTTTTTGTTGTTGTTGATGTTGTTGTTGTTTTTGTTGTTGTTTATTTGATGTGGTTGTTGTTGTTTATTTGACGTTGTTGTTGTTGATTATTTGACGTTGTTGTTATTGTTTATTTGACGTTGTTGTTGTTGTTGTTGTTTATTTGACGTTGTTGTTGTTGTTGTTGTTTATTTGACGTTGTTGTTGTTATTTATTTGACGTTGTTGTTGTTGTTTATTTGACATTGTTGTTGTTGTTGTTGTTGTTTATTTGACGTTGTTGTTGTTGTTGTTGTTTATTTGACGTTGTTGTTGTTATTTATTTGACGTTGTTGTTGTTGTTGTTGTTTATTTGACGTAGTTGTTGTTGTTGACGTTGTTGTTGTTGTTGTTTGTTTATTTGACGATTTTGTTGTTGTTGATGTTGTTGTTGTTGTTGTTTATTTGACGTTGTTGTTGTTGTTTATTTGACGTTATTATTGTTGTTGACGTTGTTGATGTTGTTGTTATTTATTTGACATTATTGTTGTTGTTGTTGTTGTTGTTGTTGATTATTTGACGTTGTTGTTGTGGTTTATTTGACGTTATTTTTGTTGTTGTTTATTTGACGGTGTTGTTGTTGTTTATTTGACATTATTTTTGTTGTTGTTTATTTGACGGTGTTGTTGTTGTTGTTTATTTGACGTTGTTGTTGTTGTTGTTTATTTGACGTTGTTGTTGTTGACGTTGTTGTTGTTGTTGTTGTTGTTTATTTGACGTTGTTGTTGTTGTTTATTTGACATTGTTGTTGTTGTTGTTGTTGTTGTTGTTTATTTGACGTTGTTGTTGTTGTTGTTTATTTGACGTTGTTGTTGTTGACGTTGTTGTTGTTGTTGTTGTTGTTTATTTGACGTAGTTGTTGTTTGTGACGTTGTTGTTGTTGTTGTTCGTTAATTTGACGATTTTGTTGTTGTTTATGTTGTTGTTGTTGTTGTTGTTTATTTGACGTTGTTGTTGTTGTTTATTTGACGTTATTGTTGTTGTTGACGTTGTTGTTGTTGTTGTTATTTATTTGACGTTATTGTTGTTGTTGTTGTTGTTGTTGATTATTTGATGTTGTTGTTGTTTATTTGACGTTATTTTTGTTGTTGTTTATTTGACGGTGTTGTTGTTGTTTATTTGACGTTATTTTTGTTGTTGTTTATTTAACGGTGTTGTTGTTGTTGTTGTTGTTGTTTATTTGACGTTGTAGTTGTTGTTGTTGTTTATTTGACGTTGTTGTTGTTGTTGACGTTGTTGTTGTTGTTGTTGTTTATTTGACGTTGTTGTTGTTGACGTTGTTGTTGTTGTTATTGTTTATTTGACGTTGTTGTTGTTGACGTTGTTGTTATTGTTGTTGTTTATTTTACGTGGTTGTTGTTGTTTATTTGACGTTGTTGTTGTTGTTTATTTGACGTTGTTGTCATTATTGTTGTTATTGTTGTTTTTGTTTTTGTTTATTTGACGTTGTTCTTGTTGTTGTTGTTTATTTGACGTTGTTGTTGTTCTTGTTGTTTATTTGACGTTGTTGTTGTTATTTATTTGACGTTGATGTTGTTGTTGTTTATTTGACATTGTTGTTGTTGTTGTTGTTGTTGTTGTTGTTTATTTGACGTTATTTTTGTTGTTGTTTATTTGACGGTGTTGTTGTTGTTGTTTATTTGACGTTGTTGTTGTTGTTTATTTGACGTTGTTGTTGTTGTTGTTTATTTAACGTTGTTGTTGTTGTTGTTTATTTGACATTGTTGTTGTTGTTGTTTGTTTGACGTTGTTGTTGTTGTTATTTATTTGACGTTGTTGTTGTTATTTATTTGACGTTGTTGTTATTGTTGTTGTTTATTTGACATTGTTGTTGTTGTTGTTATTGTTGTTGTTGTTGTTTATTTGACGTTGTTGTTGTTTATTTGACGTTGTTGTTGTTGTTGTTCATTTGACGTTGTTGTTATTGTTTTTTATTTGACGTTGTTGTTGTTGTTTATTTGACGTTGTTGTTGTTTATTTGACGTTGTTGTTGTTGTTTTTGTTTATTTGACGTTGTTGTTGTTGACGTTGTTGTTGTTGTTATTGTTTATTTGACGTTGTTGTTGTTGTTGTTGTTTATTTGACGTAGTTGTTGTTGACGTTGTTGTTGTTGTTTAGTTGACATTTTTGTTGTTGTTGATGTTGTTGTTGTTTTTGTTGTTTATTTGATGTGGTTGTTGTTGTTTATTTGACGTTGTTGTTGTTGCTGTTGTTTATTTGACGTTGTTGTTATTGTTGTTGTTATTGTTGTTTTTGTTGTTGTTTATTTGACGTTGTTCTTGTTGTTGTTGTTTATTTGACGTTGTTGTTGTTGTTGTTTATTTGGCGTTGTTGTTGTTATTTATTTGATGTTGTTGTTGTTGTTGTTGTTGTTTATTTGACATTGTTGTTGTTGATGTTGTGGTTTATTTGACGTTGTTGTTGTTGTTGTTGTTGTTTATGTGACGTTGTTGTTGTTGACGTTGTTGTTCTTGTTGTTGTTTATTTGACGTAGTTGTTGTTGTTGACGTTGTTGTTGTTGTTGTTTGTTTATTTGACGATTTTGTTGTTGTTGATGTTGTTGTTGTTGTTGTTTATTTGACGTTGTTGTTGTTGTTTATTTGACGTTATTGTTGTTGTTGACGTTGTTGATGTTGTTGTTATTTATTTGACATTATTGTTGTTGTTGTTGTTGTTGTTGTTGATTATTTGACGTTGTTGTTGTGGTTTATTTGACGTTATTTTTGTTGTTGTTTATTTGACGGTGTTGTTGTTGTTTATTTGACATTATTTTTGTTGTTGTTTATTTGACGGTGTTGTTGTTGTTGTTATTTATTTGACGTTGTTGTTGTTGTTTATTTGACGTTGTTGTTGTTGTTGACGTTGTTGTTGTTGTTGTTGTTGTTTATTTGACGTTGTTGTTGTTGTTTATTTGACATTGTTGTTGTTGTTGTTGTTGTTTATTTGACGTTGTTGTTGTTGTTGTTTATTTGACGTTGTTGTTGTTGACGTTGTTGTTGTTGTTGTTGTTGTTTATTTGACGTAGTTATTGTTTGTGACGTTGTTGTTGTTGTTGTTCGTTTATTTGACGATTTTGTTGTTGTTGATGTTGTTGTTGTTGTTGTTGTTTATTTGACGTTGTTGTTGTTGTTTATTTGACGTTATTGTTGTTGTTGACGTTGTTGTTGTTGTTGTTATTTATTTGACGTTATTGTTGTTGTTGTTGTTGTTGTTGTTGATTATTTGATGTTGTTGTTGTTGTGTATTTGACGTTATTTTTGTTGTTGTTTATTTGACGGTGTTGTTGTTGTTTATTTGACGTTATTTTTGTTGTTGTTTATTTAACGGTGTTGTTGTTGTTGTTGTTGTTGTTTATTTGACGTTGTAGTTGTTGTTGTTGTTTATTTGACGTTGTAGTTGTTGTTGTTGTTTATTTGACGTTGTTGTTAATGTTGACGTTGTTGTTGTTGTTGACGTTGTTGTTGTTGTTGTTTATTTGACGTTGTTGTTGTTGACGTTGTTGTTGTTGTTATTGTTTATTTGACGTTGTTGTTGTTGACGTTGTTGTTATTGTTGTTGTTTATTTGACGTGGTTGTTGTTGTTTATTTGACGTTGTTGTTGTTGTTTATTTGACGTTGTTGTCATTATTGTTGTTATTGTTGTTTTTGTTGTTGTTTATTTGACGTTGTTCTTGTTGTTGTTGTTTATTTGACGTTGTTGTTGTTGTTGTTGTTTATTTGACGTTGTTGTTGTTATTTATTTGACGTTGATGTTGTTGTTGTTTATTTGACATTATTGTTGTTGTTGTTGTTGTTGTTGTTGTTGTTGTTGTTTATTTGACGTTATTTTTGTTGTTGTTTATTTGACGGTGTTGTTGTTGTTGTTGTTTATTTGACGTTGTTGTTGTTGTTTATTTGACGTTGTTGTTGTTGTTGTTTATTTAACATTGTTGTTGTTGTTGTTTATTTGACGTTGTTGTTGTTGTTGTTGTTTGTTTGACGTTGTTGTTGTTGTTGTTGTTTATTTGACGTTGTTGTTGTTATTTATTTGACGTTGTTGTTATTGTTGTTGTTTATTTGAAATTGTTGTTGTTGTGGTTATTGTTGTTGTTGTTGTTTATTTGACGTTGTTGTTGTTTATTTGACGTTGTTGTTGTTGTTCATTTGACGTTGTTGTTATTGTTTTTTATTTGACGTTGTTGTTGTTGTTTATTTGACGTTGTTGTTGTTTATTTGACGTTGTTGTTGTTGTTTTTGTTTATTTGACGTTGTTGTTGTTGACGTTGTTGTTGTTGTTATTGTTTATTTGACGTTGTTGTTGTTGTTGTTTATTTGACGTAGTTGTTGTTGACGTTGTTGTTGTTGTTGTTTATTTGACGTTTTTGTTGTTGTTGATGTTGTTGTTGTTTTTGTTGTTTATTTGATGTGGTTGTTGTTGTTTATTTGACGTTGTTGTTGTTGCTGTTGTTTATTTGACGTTGTTGTTATTGTTGTTGTTATTGTTGTTTTTGTTGTTATTTATTTGACGTTGTTCTTGTTGTTGTTGTTTATTTGACGTTGTTGTTGTTGTTGTTTATTTGGCGTTGTTGTTGTTATTTAATTGATGTTGTTGTTGTTGTTGTTGTTTATTTGACATTGTTGTTGTTGATGTTGTGGTTTATTTGACGTTGTTGTTGTTGTTGTTGTTTATGTGACGTTGTTGTTGTTGACGTTGTTGTTCTTGTTGTTGTTTATTTGACGTAGTTGTTGTTGTTGACGTTGTTGTTGTTGTTGTTTGTTTATTTGACGATTTTGTTGTTGTTGATGTTGCTGTTGTTGTTGTTGTTGTTTATTTAACGTTGTTGTTGTTGTTTATTTGACGTTGTTGTTGTTGACGTTGTTGTTATTGTTGTTGTTTATTTGACGTAGTTGTTGTTGTTGATGTTGTTGTTGTTTATTTGACGTTGTTGTTGTTGTTTATTTGACGTTGTTGTTGTTGACGTTGTTGTTGTTATTGTTTATTTGACGTATTTGTTGTTGTATATTTGACGTTGTTGTTGTTTATTTGACGTTGTTGTTGTTGTTGTTTATTTGACGTTATTGTTGTTGACGTTGTTGTTGTTGTTATTGTTGTTGTTGTTGTTGTTTATTTGACGTTGTTATTGTTGTTGTTGTTGTTTATTTGACGATGTTGTTGTTGTTTAGTTGACGTTGCTGTTGTTGTTTATTTGACGTTGTTGTTGTTGTTGTTTATTTGACGTTGTTGTTGTTGTTGACGTTGTTGTTGTTGTTGTTGTTGTTTATTTGACGTTGTTGTTGTTGTTTATTTGACATTGTTGTTGTTGTTGTTGTTGTTTATTTGACGTTGTTGTTGTTGTTGTTTATTTGACGTTGTTGTTGTTGACGTTGTTGTTGTTGTTGTTGTTGTTTATTTGACGTAGTTATTGTTTGTGACGTTGTTGTTGTTGTTGTTCGTTTATTTGACGATTTTGTTGTTGTTGATGTTGTTGTTGTTGTTGTTGTTTATTTGACGTTGTTGTTGTTGTTTATTTGACGTTATTGTTGTTGTTGACGTTGTTGTTGTTGTTGTTATTTATTTGACGTTATTGTTGTTGTTGTTGTTGTTGTTGTTGATTATTTGATGTTGTTGTTGTTGTGTATTTGACGTTATTTTTGTTGTTGTTTATTTGACGGTGTTGTTGTTGTTTATTTGACGTTATTTTTGTTGTTGTTTATTTAACGGTGTTGTTGTTGTTGTTGTTGTTGTTTATTTGACGTTGTAGTTGTTGTTGTTGTTTATTTGACGTTGTAGTTGTTGTTGTTGTTTATTTGACGTTGTTGTTAATGTTGACGTTGTTGTTGTTGTTGACGTTGTTGTTGTTGTTGTTTATTTGACGTTGTTGTTGTTGACGTTGTTGTTGTTGTTATTGTTTATTTGACGTTGTTGTTGTTGACGTTGTTGTTATTGTTGTTGTTTATTTGACGTGGTTGTTGTTGTTTATTTGACGTTGTTGTTGTTGTTTATTTGACGTTGTTGTCATTATTGTTGTTATTGTTGTTTTTGTTGTTGTTTATTTGACGTTGTTCTTGTTGTTGTTGTTTATTTGACGTTGTTGTTGTTGTTTATTTGACGTTGTTGTTGTTATTTATTTGACGTTGATGTTGTTGTTGTTTATTTGACATTATTGTTGTTGTTGTTGTTGTTGTTGTTGTTGTTGTTGTTTATTTGACGTTATTTTTGTTGTTGTTTATTTGACGGTGTTGTTGTTGTTGTTGTTTATTTGACGTTGTTGTTGTTGTTTATTTGACGTTGTTGTTGTTGTTGTTTATTTAACGTTGTTGTTGTTGTTGTTTATTTGACGTTGTTGTTGTTGTTGTTGTTTGTTTGACGTTGTTGTTGTTGTTGTTGTTTAGTTGACGTTGTTGTTGTTATTTATTTGACGTTGTTGTTATTGTTGTTGTTTATTTGAAATTGTTGTTGTTGTGGTTATTGTTGTTGTTGTTGTTTATTTGACGTTGTTGTTGTTTATTTGACGTTGTTGTTGTTGTTGTTCATTTGACGTTGTTGTTATTGTTTTTTATTTGACGTTGTTGTTGTTGTTTATTTGACGTTGTTGTTGTTTATTTGACGTTGTTGTTGTTGTTTTTGTTTATTTGACGTTGTTGTTGTTGACGTTGTTGTTGTTGTTATTGTTTATTTGACGTTGTTGTTGTTGTTGTTTATTTGACGTAGTTGTTGTTGACGTTGTTGTTGTTGTTGTTTATTTGACGTTTTTGTTGTTGTTGATGTTGTTGTTGTTTTTGTTGTTTATTTGATGTGGTTGTTGTTGTTTATTTGACGTTGTTGTTGTTGCTGTTGTTTATTTGACGTTGTTGTTATTGTTGTTGTTATTGTTGTTTTTGTTGTTGTTTATTTGACGTTGTTCTTGTTGTTGTTGTTTATTTGACGTTGTTGTTGTTGTTGTTTATTTGGCGTTGTTGTTGTTATTTAATTGATGTTGTTGTTGTTGTTGTTGTTTATTTGACATTGTTGTTGTTGATGTTGTGGTTTATTTGACGTTGTTGTTGTTGTTGTTGTTTATGTGACGTTGTTGTTGTTGACGTTGTTGTTCTTGTTGTTGTTTATTTGACGTAGTTGTTGTTGTTGACGTTGTTGTTGTTGTTGTTTGTTTATTTGACGATTTTGTTGTTGTTGATGTTGCTGTTGTTGTTGTTGTTGTTTATTTAACGTTGTTGTTGTTGTTTATTTGACGTTGTTGTTGTTGACGTTGTTGTTATTGTTGTTGTTTATTTGACGTAGTTGTTGTTGTTGATGTTGTTGTTGTTTATTTGACGTTGTTGTTGTTGTTTATTTGACGTTGTTGTTGTTGACGTTGTTGTTGTTATTGTTTATTTGACGTATTTGTTGTTGTATATTTGACGTTGTTGTTGTTTATTTGACGTTGTTGTTGTTGTTGTTTATTTGACGTTATTGTTGTTGACGTTGTTGTTGTTGTTATTGTTGTTGTTGTTGTTGTTTATTTGACGTTGTTATTGTTGTTGTTGTTGTTTATTTGACGATGTTGTTGTTGTTTAGTTGACGTTGCTGTTGTTGTTTATTTGACGTTGTTGTTGTTGTTGTTTATTTGACGTTGTTGTTGTTGTTGACGTTGTTGTTGTTGTTGTTGTTTATTTGACGTTGTTGTTGTTGTTTATTTGACATTGTTGTTGTTGTTGTTGTTGTTTATTTGACGTTGTTGTTGTTGTTGTTTATTTGACGTTGTTGTTGTTGACGTTGTTGTTGTTGTTGTTGTTGTTTATTTGACGTAGTTATTGTTTGTGACGTTGTTGTTGTTGTTGTTCGTTTATTTGACGATTTTGTTGTTGTTGATGTTGTTGTTGTTGTTGTTGTTTATTTGACGTTGTTGTTGTTGTTTATTTGACGTTATTGTTGTTGTTGACGTTGTTGTTGTTGTTGTTATTTATTTGACGTTATTGTTGTTGTTGTTGTTGTTGTTGATTATTTGATGTTGTTGTTGTTGTGTATTTGACGTTATTTTTGTTGTTGTTTATTTGACGGTGTTGTTGTTGTTTATTTGACGTTATTTTTGTTGTTGTTTATTTAACGGTGTTGTTGTTGTTGTTGTTGTTGTTTATTTGACGTTGTAGTTGTTGTTGTTGTTTATTTGACGTTGTAGTTGTTGTTGTTGTTTATTTGACGTTGTTGTTAATGTTGACGTTGTTGTTGTTGTTGACGTTGTTGTTGTTGTTGTTTATTTGACGTTGTTGTTGTTGACGTTGTTGTTGTTGTTATTGTTTATTTGACGTTGTTGTTGTTGACGTTGTTGTTATTGTTGTTGTTTATTTGACGTGGTTGTTGTTGTTTATTTGACGTTGTTGTTGTTGTTTATTTGACGTTGTTGTCATTATTGTTGTTATTGTTGTTTTTGTTGTTGTTTATTTGACGTTGTTCTTGTTGTTGTTGTTTATTTGACGTTGTTGTTGTTGTTGTTGTTTATTTGACGTTGTTGTTGTTATTTATTTGACGTTGATGTTGTTGTTGTTTATTTGACATTATTGTTGTTGTTGTTGTTGTTGTTGTTGTTGTTGTTGTTTATTTGACGTTATTTTTGTTGTTGTTTATTTGACGGTGTTGTTGTTGTTGTTGTTTATTTGACGTTGTTGTTGTTGTTTATTTGACGTTGTTGTTGTTGTTGTTGTTTATTTAACGTTGTTGTTGTTGTTGTTTATTTGACGTTGTTGTTGTTGTTGTTGTTTGTTTGACGTTGTTGTTGTTGTTGTTGTTTATTTGACGTTGTTGTTGTTATTTATTTGACGTTGTTGTTATTGTTGTTGTTTATTTGAAATTGTTGTTGTTGTGGTTATTGTTGTTGTTGTTGTTTATTTGACGTTGTTGTTGTTTATTTGACGTTGTTGTTGTTGTTGTTCATTTGACGTTGTTGTTATTGTTTTTTATTTGACGTTGTTGTTGTTGTTTATTTGACGTTGTTGTTGTTTATTTGACGTTGTTGTTGTTGTTTTTGTTTATTTGACGTTGTTGTTGTTGACGTTGTTGTTGTTGTTATTGTTTATTTGACGTTGTTGTTGTTGTTGTTTATTTGACGTAGTTGTTGTTGACGTTGTTGTTGTTGTTGTTTATTTGACGTTTTTGTTGTTGTTGATGTTGTTGTTGTTTTTGTTGTTTATTTGATGTGGTTGTTGTTGTTTATTTGACGTTGTTGTTGTTGCTGTTGTTTATTTGACGTTGTTGTTATTGTTGTTGTTATTGTTGTTTTTGTTGTTGTTTATTTGACGTTGTTCTTGTTGTTGTTGTTTATTTGACGTTGTTGTTGTTGTTGTTTATTTGGCGTTGTTGTTGTTATTTAATTGATGTTGTTGTTGTTGTTGTTGTTTATTTGACATTGTTGTTGTTGATGTTGTGGTTTACTTGACGTTGTTGTTGTTGTTGTTGTTTATGTGACGTTGTTGTTGTTGACGTTGTTGTTCTTGTTGTTGTTTATTTGACGTAGTTGTTGTTGTTGACGTTGTTGTTGTTGTTGTTTGTTTATTTGACGATTTTGTTGTTGTTGATGTTGCTGTTGTTGTTGTTGTTGTTTATTTAACGTTGTTGTTGTTGTTTATTTGACGTTGTTGTTGTTGACGTTGTTGTTATTGTTGTTGTTTATTTGACGTAGTTGTTGTTGTTGATGTTGTTGTTGTTTATTTGACGTTGTTGTTGTTGTTTATTTGACGTTGTTGTTGTTGACGTTGTTGTTGTTATTGTTTATTTGACGTATTTGTTGTTGTATATTTGACGTTGTTGTTGTTTATTTGACGTTGTTGTTGTTGTTGTTTATTTGACGTTATTGTTGTTGACGTTGTTGTTGTTGTTATTGTTGTTGTTGTTGTTGTTTATTTGACGTTGTTATTGTTGTTGTTGTTGTTTATTTGACGATGTTGTTGTTGTTTAGTTGACGTTGCTGTTGTTGTTTATTTGACGTTGTTGTTGTTGTGGTTTATTTGACGTTGTTGTGGTTGTTGCTCATCTGACGTTGTTGTTGTTGTGTATTTGACGTTATTGTTGTTGTTGACGTTGTTGTTGTTGTTGTTTTTTATTTGACGTTGTTGTTGTTCATTTGACGTTGTTGTTATTGTTGTTTATTTGACGTTGTTGTTGTTGTTGTTTATTTGACGTTGTTGTTGTTGTTTATTTGACATTGTTGTTGTTGTTGTTGTTGTTTATTTGACGTTGTTGTTGTTTATTTGACGTTGTTGTTGTTGACGTTGTTGTTGTTGTTATTGTTTATTTGACGTTGTTGTTGTTGTTGTTGTTGTTGTTGTTGTTTATTTGACGTAGTTGTTGTTGACGTATTTGTTGTTGTTGTTTATTTGACGTTTTTGTTGTTGTTGATGTTGTTGTTGTTTTTGTTGTTTATTTGATGTGGTTGTTGTTGTTTATTTGACGTTGTTGTTGTTGCTGTTGTTTATTTGACGTTGTTGTTATTGTTGTTTTTGTTGTTGTTTATTTGACGTTGTTCTTGTTGTTGTTGTTTATTTGACGTTGTTGTTGTTGTTGTTTATTTGGCATTGTTGTTGTTATTTATTTGACGTTGTTGTTGTTGTTGTTGTTTATTTGACATTGTTGTAATTGATGTTGTGGTTTATTTGACGTTGTTGTTTTTGTTGTTTATGTGACGTTGTTGTTGTTGACGTTGTTGTTGTTGTTGTTGTATATTTGACGTTGTTGTGGTTGTTGTTTATTTGACGTTGTTGTTGTTCTTGTTTATTTGACGTTGTTGTTGTTGTTTATTTGACGTTGTTGTCATTATTGTTGTTATTGTTGTTTTTGTTGTTGTTTATTTGACGTTGTTCTTGTTGTTGTTGTTTATTTGACGTTGTTGTTGTTGTTGTTGTTTATTTGACGTTGTTGTTGTTATTTATTTGACGTTGATGTTGTTGTTGTTTATTTGACATTGTTGTTGTTGTTGTTGTTGTTGTTGTTTATTTGACGTTATTTTTGTTGTTGTTTATTTGACGGTGTTGTTGTTGTTGTTGTTTATTTGACGTTGTTGTTGTTGTTTATTTGACGTTGTTGTTGTTGTTGTTTATTTAACGTTGTTGTTGTTGTTGTTTATTTGACGTTGTTGTTGTTGTTGTTTGTTTGACGTTGTTGTTGTTGTTATTTATTTGACGTTGTTGTTGTTATTTATTTGACGTTGTTGTTATTGTTGTTGTTTATTTGACATTGTTGTTGTTGTTGTTATTGTTGTTGTTGTTGTTTATTTGACGTTGTTGTTGTTTATTTGACGTTGTTGTTGTTGTTGTTCATTTGACGTTGTTGTTATTGTTTTTTATTTGACGTTGTTGTTGTTGTTTATTTGACGTTGTTGTTGTTTATTTGACGTTGTTGTTGTTGTTTTTGTTTATTTGACGTTGTTGTTGTTGACGTTGTTGTTGTTGTTATTGTTTATTTGACGTTGTTGTTGTTGTTGTTTATTTGACGTAGTTGTTGTTGACGTTGTTGTTGTTGTTTAGTTGACGTTTTTGTTGTTGTTGATGTTGATGTTGTTTTTGTTGTTTATTTGATGTGGTTGTTGTTGTTTATTTGACGTTGTTGTTGTTGCTGTTGTTTATTTGACGTTGTTGTTATTGTTGTTGTTATTGTTGTTTTTGTTGTTGTTTATTTGACGTTGTTCTTGTTGTTGTTGTTTATTTGACGTTGTTGTTGTTGTTGTTGTTTATTTGGCGTTGTTGTTGTTATTTATTTGATGTTGTTGTTGTTGTTGTTGTTGTTTATTTGACATTGTTGTTGTTGATGTTGTGGTTTATTTGACGTTGTTGTTGTTGTTGTTGTTTATGTGACGTTGTTGTTCTTGTTGTTGTTTATTTGACGTAGTTGTTGTTGTTGACGTTGTTGTTGTTGTTGTTTGTTTATTTGACGATTTTGTTGTTGTTGATGTTGTTGTTGTTGTTGTTGTTGTTGTTGTTTATTTGATGTTGTTGTTGTTGTTGTTTATTTGACGTTGTTGTTGTTGACGTTGTTGTTATTGTTGTTCTTTATTTGACGTAGTTGTTGTTGTTGATGTTGTTGTTGTTTATTTGACGTTGTTGTTGTTGACGTTGTTGTTGTTATTGTTTATTTGACGTATTTGTTGTTGTATATTTGACGTTGTTGTTGTTTATTTGACGTTGTTGTTGTTTATTTGACGTTGTTGTTGTTGTTGTTTATTTGACGTTGTTGTTGTTGACGTTGTTGTTGTTGTTATTGTTGTTGTTGTTGTTGTTTATTTGACGTTGTTGTTGTTGTTGTTGTTTATTTGACGTAGTTGTTGTTGTTGACGTTGTTGTTGTTGTTGTTTGTTTATTTGACGATTTTGTTGTTGTTGATGTTGTTGTTGTTGTTGTTTATTTGACGTTGTTGTTGTTGTTTATTTGACGTTATTGTTGTTGTTGACGTTGTTGATGTTGTTGTTATTTATTTGACATTATTATTGTTGTTGTTGTTGTTGTTGATTATTTGACGTTGTTGTTGTGGTTTATTTGACGTTATTTTTGTTGTTGTTTATTTGACGGTGTTGTTGTTGTTTATTTGACATTATTTTTGTTGTTGTTTATTTGACGGTGTTGTTGTTGTTGTTATTTATTTGACGTTGTTGTTGTTGTTTATTTGACGTTGTTGTTGTTGTTGACGTTGTTGTTGTTGTTGTTGTTTATTTGACGTTGTTGTTGTTGTTTATTTGACATTGTTGTTGTTGTTGTTGTTGTTGTTGTTGTTTATTTGACGTTGTTGTTGTTGTTGTTTATTTGACGTTGTTGTTGTTGACGTTGTTGTTGTTGTTGTTGTTGTTTATTTGACGTAGTTATTGTTTGTGACGTTGTTGTTGTTGTTGTTCGTTTATTTGACGATTTTGTTGTTGTTGATGTTGTTGTTGTTGTTGTTGTTTATTTGACGTTGTTGTTGTTGTTTATTTGACGTTATTGTTGTTGTTGACGTTGTTGTTGTTGTTGTTATTTATTTGACGTTATTGTTGTTGTTGTTGTTGTTGTTGATTATTTGATGTTGTTGTTGTTGTTTATTTGACGTTATTTTTGTTGTTGTTTATTTGACGGTGTTGTTGTTGTTTATTTGACGTTATTTTTGTTGTTGTTTATTTAACGGTGTTGTTGTTGTTGTTGTTGTTGTTTATTTGACGTTGTAGTTGTTGTTGTTGTTTATTTGACGTTGTAGTTGTTGTTGTTGTTTATTTGACGTTGTTGTTAATGTTGACGTTGTTGTTGTTGTTGACGTTGTTGTTGTTGTTGTTGTTTATTTGACGTTGTTGTTGTTGACGTTGTTGTTGTTGTTATTGTTTATTTGACGTTGTTGTTGTTGACGTTGTTGTTATTGTTGTTGTTTATTTGACGTGGTTGTTGTTGTTTATTTGACGTTGTTGTTGTTGTTTATTTGACGTTGTTGTCATTATTGTTGTTATTGTTGTTTTTGTTGTTGTTTATTTGACGTTGTTCTTGTTGTTGTTGTTTATTTGACGTTGTTGTTGTTGTTGTTGTTTATTTGACGTTGTTGTTGTTATTTATTTGACGTTGATGTTGTTGTTGTTTATTTGACATTATTGTTGTTGTTGTTGTTGTTGTTGTTTATTTGACGTTATTTTTGTTGTTGTTTATTTGACGGTGTTGTTGTTGTTGTTGTTTATTTGACGTTGTTGTTGTTGTTTATTTGACGTTGTTGTTGTTGTTGTTTATTTAACGTTGTTGTTGTTGTTGTTTATTTGACGTTGTTGTTGTTGTTGTTTGTTTGACGTTGTTGTTGTTGTTGTTGTTTATTTGACGTTGTTGTTGTTATTTATTTGACGTTGTTGTTATTGTTGTTGTTTATTTGAAATTGTTGTTGTTGTGGTTATTGTTGTTGTTGTTGTTTATTTGACGTTGTTGTTGTTTATTTGACGTTGTTGTTGTTGTTGTTCATTTGACGTTGTTGTTATTGTTTTTTATTTGACGTTGTTGTTGTTGTTTATTTGACGTTGTTGTTGTTTATTTGACGTTGTTGTTGTTGTTTTTGTTTATTTGACGTTGTTGTTGTTGACGTTGTTGTTGTTGTTATTGTTTATTTGACGTTGTTGTTGTTGTTGTTTATTTGACGTAGTTGTTGTTGACGTTGTTGTTGTTGTTGTTTATTTGACGTTTTTGTTGTTGTTGATGTTGTTGTTGTTTTTGTTGTTTATTTGATGTGGTTGTTGTTGTTTATTTGACGTTGTTGTTGTTGCTGTTGTTTATTTGACGTTGTTGTTATTGTTGTTGTTATTGTTGTTTTTGTTGTTGTTTATTTGACGTTGTTCTTGTTGTTGTTGTTTATTTGACGTTGTTGTTGTTCTTGTTTATTTGGCGTTGTTGTTGTTATTTAATTGATGTTGTTGTTGTTGTTGTTGTTTATTTGACATTGTTGTTGTTGATGTTGTGGTTTATTTGACGTTGTTGTTGTTGTTGTTGTTTATGTGACGTTGTTGTTGTTGACGTTGTTGTTCTTGTTGTTGTTTATTTGACGTAGTTGTTGTTGTTGACGTTGTTGTTGTTGTTGTTTGTTTATTTGACGATTTTGTTGTTGTTGATGTTGCTGTTGTTGTTGTTGTTGTTTATTTAACGTTGTTGTTGTTGTTTATTTGACGTTGTTGTTGTTGACGTTGTTGTTATTGTTGTTGTTTATTTGACGTAGTTGTTGTTGTTGATGTTGTTGTTGTTTATTTGACGTTGTTGTTGTTGTTTATTTGACGTTGTTGTTGTTGACGTTGTTGTTGTTATTGTTTATTTGACGTATTTGTTGTTGTATATTTGACGTTGTTGTTGTTTATTTGACGTTGTTGTTGTTGTTGTTGTTTATTTGACGTTATTGTTGTTGTTGTTGTTGTTTATTTGACGTTGTTATTGTTGTTGTTGTTGTTTATTTGACGATGTTGTTGTTGTTTAGTTGACGTTGCTGTTGTTGTTTATTTGACGTTGTTGTTGTTGTGGTTTATTTGACATTGTTGTGGTTGTTGTTCATCTGACGTTGTTGTTGTTGTGTATTTGACGTTATTGTTGTTGTTGACGTTGTTGTTGTTGTTGTTATTTATTTGACGCTATTGTTGTTGTTGTTGTTGTTTATTTGACGTTGTTGTTGTTGTTGTTTGTTTGACGTTGTTGTTGTTTATTTGACGTTGTTGTTGTTATTTATTTGACATTGTTGTTGTTGTTTATTTGACGTTGTTGTTGTTATTTATTTGACGTTGTTGTTGTTGTTGTTGTTGTTTATTTGACATTGTTGTTGTTGTTGTTGTTGTTGTTGTTTATTTGACGATGTTGTTGTTGTTGTTCATTTGACGTTGTTGTTGTTGTTTATTTGACGTTGTTCTTGTTGTTGTTGTTTATTTGACGTTGTTGTTGTTGTTGTTTATTTGGCATTGTTGTTGTTATTTATTTGACGTTGTTGTTGTTGTTGTTGTTTATTTGACATTGTTGTTATTGATGTTGTGGTTTATTTGACGTTGTTGTTGTTGTTGTTTATGTGACGTTGTTGTTGTTGACGTTGTTGTTGTTGTTGTTGTATATTTGACGTTGTTGTGGTTGTTGTTTATTTGACGTTGTTGTTGTTCTTGTTTATTTGACGTTGTTGTTGTTGTTTATTTGACGTTGTTGTCATTATTGTTGTTATTGTTGTTTTTGTTGTTGTTTATTTGACGTTGTTCTTGTTGTTGTTGTTTATTTGACGTTGTTGTTGTTGTTGTTGTTTATTTGACGTTGTTGTTGTTATTTATTTGACGTTGATGTTGTTGTTGTTTATTTGACATTGTTGTTGTTGTTGTTGTTGTTGTTGTTGTTGTTGTTTATTTGACGTTATTTTTGTTGTTGTTTATTTGACGGTGTTGTTGTTGTTGTTGTTTATTTGACGTTGTTGTTGTTGTTTATTTGACGTTGTTGTTGTTGTTGTTTATTTAACGTTGTTGTTGTTGTTGTTTATTTGACGTTGTTGTTGTTGTTGTTTGTTTGACGTTGTTGTTGTTGTTATTTATTTGACGTTGTTGTTGTTATTTATTTGACGTTGTTGTTATTGTTGTTGTTTATTTGACATTGTTGTTGTTGTTGTTATTGTTGTTGTTGTTGTTTATTTGACGTTGTTGTTGTTTATTTGACGTTGTTGTTGTTGTTGTTCATTTGACGTTGTTGTTATTGTTTTTTATTTGACGTTGTTGTTGTTGTTTATTTGACGTTGTTGTTGTTTATTTGACGTTGTTGTTGTTGTTTTTGTTTATTTGACGTTGTTGTTGTTGACGTTGTTGTTGTTGTTATTGTTTATTTGACGTTGTTGTTGTTGTTGTTTATTTGACGTAGTTGTTGTTGACGTTGTTGTTGTTGTTTAGTTGACGTTTTTGTTGTTGTTGATGTTGTTGTTGTTTTTGTTGTTTATTTGATGTGGTTGTTGTTGTTTATTTGACGTTGTTGTTGTTGCTGTTGTTTATTTGACGTTGTTGTTATTGTTGTTGTTATTGTTGTTTTTGTTGTTGTTTATTTGACGTTGTTCTTGTTGTTGTTGTTTATTTGACGTTGTTGTTGTTGTTGTTGTTTATTTGGCGTTGTTGTTGTTATTTATTTGATGTTGTTGTTGTTGTTGTTGTTGTTTATTAGACATTGTTGTTGTTGATGTTGTGGTTTATTTGACGTTGTTGTTGTTGTTGTTTATGTGACGTTGTTGTTGTTGACGTTGTTGTTCTTGTTGTTGTTTATTTGACGTAGTTGTTGTTGTTGACGTTGTTGTTGTTGTTGTTTGTTTATTTGACAATTTTGTTGTTGTTGATGTTGTTGTTGTTGTTGTTGTTGTTGTTGTTTATTTGACGTTGTTGTTGTTGTTGTTGCTTATTTGACGTTGTTGTTGTTGACGTTGTTGTTATTGTTGTTCTTTATTTGACGTAGTTGTTGTTGTTGATGTTGTTGTTGTTTATTTGACGTTGTTGTTGTTGTTTATTTGACGTTGTTGTTGTTGACGTTGTTGTTGTTATTGTTTATTTGACGTATTTGTTGTTGTATATTTGACGTTGTTGTTGTTTATTTGACGTTGTTGTTGTTTATTTGACGTTGTTGTTGTTGTTGTTTATTTGACGTTGTTGTTGTTGACGTTGTTGTTGTTGTTATTGTTGTTGTTGTTGTTGTTTATTTGACGTTGTTGTTGTTGTTGTTGTTGTTTATTTGACGTAGTTGTTGTTGTTGACGTTGTTGTTGTTGTTGTTTGTTTATTTGACGATTTTGTTGTTGTTGATGTTGTTGTTGTTGTTGTTTATTTGACGTTGTTGTTGTTGTTTATTTGACGTTATTGTTGTTGTTGACGTTGTTGATGTTGTTGTTATTTATTTGACATTATTGTTGTTGTTGTTGTTGTTGTTGATTATTTGACGTTGTTGTTGTGGTTTATTTGACGTTATTTTTGTTGTTGTTTATTTGACGGTGTTGTTGTTGTTTATTTGACATTATTTTTGTTGTTGTTTATTTGACGGTGTTGTTGTTGTTGTTATTTATTTGACGTTGTTGTTGTTGTTTATTTGACGTTGTTGTTGTTGTTGTTGTTGTTGTTGTTGTTGTTGTTGTTTATTTGACGTTGTTGTTGTTGTTTATTTGACATTGTTGTTGTTGTTGTTGTTGTTGTTTATTTGACGTTGTTGTTGTTGTTGTTTATTTGACGTTGTTGTTGTTGACGTTGTTGTTGTTGTTGTTGTTGTTGTTTATTTGACGTAGTTATTGTTTGTGACGTTGTTGTTGTTGTTGTTCGTTTATTTGACGATTTTGTTGTTGTTGATGTTGTTGTTGTTGTTGTTGTTTATTTGACGTTGTTGTTGTTGTTTATTTGACGTTATTGTTGTTGTTGACGTTGTTGTTGTTGTTGTTATTTATTTGACGTTATTGTTGTTGTTGTTGTTGTTGTTGTTGATTATTTGATGTTGTTGTTGTTGTTTATTTGACGTTATTTTTGTTGTTGTTTATTTGACGGTGTTGTTGTTGTTTATTTGACGTTATTTTTGTTGTTGTTTATTTAACGTTGTTGTTGTTGTTGTTTATTTGACGTTGTTGTTGTTGTTGTTTGTTTGACGTTGTTGTTGTTGTTGTTGTTATTTATTTGACGTTGTTGTTGTTATTTATTTGACGTTGTTGTTATTGTTGTTGTTTATTTGACATTGTTGTTGTTGTTGTTATTGTTGTTGTTGTTGTTTATTTGACGTTGTTGTTGTTTATTTGACGTTGTTGTTGTTGTTGTTCATTTGACGTTGTTGTTATTGTTTTTTATTTGACGTTGTTGTTGTTGTTTATTTGACGTTGTTGTTGTTTATTTGACGTTGTTGTTGTTGTTTTTGTTTATTTGACGTTGTTGTTGTTGACGTTGTTGTTGTTGTTATTGTTTATTTGACGTTGTTGTTGTTGTTGTTTATTTGACGTAGTTGTTGTTGACGTTGTTGTTGTTGTTTAGTTGACGTTTTTGTTGTTGTTGATGTTGTTGTTGTTTTTGTTGTTTATTTGATGTGGTTGTTGTTGTTTATTTGACGTTGTTGTTGTTGTTGTTTATTTGACGTTGTTGTCATTATTGTTGTTATTGTTGTTTTTGTTGTTGTTTATTTGACGTTGTTCTTGTTGTTGTTGTTTATTTGACGTTGTTGTTGTTGTTGTTGTTTATTTGGCGTTGTTGTTGTTATTTATTTGACGTTGATGTTGTTGTTGTTTATTTGACATTGTTGTTGTTGTTGTTGTTGTTGTTGTTGTTGTTTATTTGACGTTATTTTTGTTGTTGTTTATTTGACGGTGTTGTTGTTGTTGTTGTTTATTTGACGTTGTTGTTGTTGTTTATTTGACGTTGTTGTTGTTGTTGTTTATTTAACGTTGTTGTTGTTGTTGTTTATTTGACGTTGTTGTTGTTGTTGTTTGTTTGACGTTGTTGTTGTTGTTATTTATTTGACGTTGTTGTTGTTATTTATTTGACGTTGTTGTTATTGTTGTTGTTTATTTGACATTGTTGTTGTTGTTGTTATTGTTGTTGTTGTTGTTTATTTGACGTTGTTGTTGTTTATTTGACGTTGTTGTTGTTGTTGTTCATTTGACGTTGTTGTTATTGTTTTTTATTTGACGTTGTTGTTGTTGTTTATTTGACGTTGTTGTTGTTTATTTGACGTTGTTGTTGTTGTTATTGTTTATTTGACGTTGTTGTTGTTGACGTTGTTGTTGTTGTTATTGTTTATTTGACGTTGTTGTTGTTGTTGTTTATTTGACGTAGTTGTTGTTGACGTTGTTGTTGTTGTTTAGTTGACGTTTTTGTTGTTGTTGATGTTGTTGTTGTTGATGTTGTTGTTGTTTTTGTTGTTTATTTGATGTGGTTGTTGTTGTTTATTTGACGTTGTTGTTGTTGCTGTTGTTTATTTGACGTTGTTGTTATTGTTGTTGTTATTGTTGTTTTTGTTGTTGTTTATTTGACGTTGTTCTTGTTGTTGTTGTTTATTTGACGTTGTTGTTGTTGTTGTTTATTTGGCGTTGTTGTTGTTATTTATTTGATGTTGTTGTTGTTGTTGTTGTTGTTTATTAGACATTGTTGTTGTTGATGTTGTGGTTTATTTGACGTTGTTGTTGTTGTTGTTTATGTGACGTTGTTGTTGTTGACGTTGTTGTTCTTGTTGTTGTTTATTTGACGTAGTTGTTGTTGTTGACGTTGTTGTTGTTGTTGTTTGTTTATTTGACAATTTTGTTGTTGTTGATGTTGTTGTTGTTGTTGTTGTTGTTGTTGTTTATTTGACGTTGTTGTTGTTGTTGTTGTTTATTTGACGTTGTTGTTGTTGTTGTTGTTTATTTGACGTTGTTGTTGTTGACGTTGTTGTTATTGTTGTTCTTTATTTGACGTAGTTGTTGTTGTTGATGTTGTTGTTGTTTATTTGACGTTGTTGTTGTTGTTTATTTGACGTTGTTGTTGTTGACGTTGTTGTTGTTATTGTTTATTTGACGTATTTGTTGTTGTATATTTGACGTTGTTGTTGTTTATTTGACGTTGTTGTTGTTTATTTGACGTTGTTGTTGTTGTTGTTTATTTGACGTTGTTGTTGTTGACGTTGTTGTTGTTGTTATTGTTGTTGTTGTTGTTGTTTATTTGACGTTGTTGTTGTTGTTGTTGTTTATTTGACGTAGTTGTTGTTGTTGACGTTGTTGTTGTTGTTGTTTGTTTATTTGACGATTTTGTTGTTGTTGATGTTGTTGTTGTTGTTGTTTATTTGACGTTGTTGTTGTTGTTTATTTGACGTTATTGTTGTTGTTGACGTTGTTGATGTTGTTGTTATTTATTTGACATTATTGTTGTTGTTGTTGTTGTTGTTGATTATTTGACGTTGTTGTTGTGGTTTATTTGACGTTATTTTTGTTGTTGTTTATTTGACGGTGTTGTTGTTGTTTATTTGACATTATTTTTGTTGTTGTTTATTTGACGGTGTTGTTGTTGTTGTTATTTATTTGACGTTGTTGTTGTTGTTTATTTGACGTTGTTGTTGTTGTTGACGTTGTTGTTGTTGTTGTTGTTGTTTATTTGACGTTGTTGTTGTTGTTTATTTGACATTGTTGTTGTTGTTGTTGTTGTTGTTTATTTGACGTTGTTGTTGTTGTTGTTTATTTGACGTTGTTGTTGTTGACGTTGTTGTTGTTGTTGTTGTTGTTGTTTATTTGACGTAGTTATTGTTTGTGACGTTGTTGTTGTTGTTGTTCGTTTATTTGACGATTTTGTTGTTGTTGATGTTGTTGTTGTTGTTGTTGTTTATTTGACGTTGTTGTTGTTGTTTATTTGACGTTATTGTTGTTGTTGACGTTGTTGTTGTTGTTGTTATTTATTTGACGTTATTGTTGTTGTTGTTGTTGTTGTTGCTGATTATTTGATGTTGTTGTTGTTGTTTATTTGACGTTATTTTTGTTGTTGTTTATTTGACGGTGTTGTTGTTGTTTATTTGACGTTATTTTTGTTGTTGTTTATTTAACGTTGTTGTTGTTGTTGTTTATTTGACGTTGTTGTTGTTGTTGTTTGTTTGACGTTGTTGTTGTTGTTATTTATTTGACGTTGTTGTTGTTATTTATTTGACGTTGTTGTTATTGTTGTTGTTTATTTGACATTGTTGTTGTTGTTGTTATTGTTGTTGTTGTTGTTTATTTGACGTTGTTGTTGTTTATTTGACGTTGTTGTTGTTGTTGTTCATTTGACGTTGTTGTTATTGTTTTTTATTTGACGTTGTTGTTGTTGTTTATTTGACGTTGTTGTTGTTTATTTGACGTTGTTGTTGTTGTTTTTGTTTATTTGACGTTGTTGTTGTTGACGTTGTTGTTGTTGTTATTGTTTATTTGACGTTGTTGTTGTTGTTGTTTATTTGACGTAGTTGTTGTTGACGTTGTTGTTGTTGTTTAGTTGACGTTTTTGTTGTTGTTGATGTTGTTGTTGTTTTTGTTGTTTATTTGATGTGGTTGTTGTTGTTTATTTGACGTTGTTGTTGTTGCTGTTGTTTATTTGACGTTGTTGTTATTGTTGTTGTTATTGTTGTTTTTGTTGTTGTTTATTTGACGTTGTTCTTGTTGTTGTTGTTTATTTGACGTTGTTGTTGTTGTTGTTGTTTATTTGGCGTTGTTGTTGTTATTTATTTGATGTTGTTGTTGTTGTTGTTGTTGTTTATTTGACATTGTTGTTGTTGATGTTCTGGTTTATTTGACGTTGTTGTTGTTGTTGTTGTTTATGTGACGTTGTTGTTGTTGACGTTGTTGTTCTTGTTGTTGTTTATTTGACGTAGTTGTTGTTGTTGACGTTGTTGTTGTTGTTGTTTGTTTATTTGACGATTTTGTTGTTGTTGATGTTGTTGTTGTTGTTGTTTATTTGACGTTGTTGTTGTTGTTTATTTGACGTTATTGTTGTTGTTGACGTTGTTGATGTTGTTGTTATTTATTTGACATTATTGTTGTTGTTGTTGTTGTTGTTGATTATTTGACGTTGTTGTTGTGGTTTATTTGACGTTATTTTTGTTGTTGTTTATTTGACGGTGTTGTTGTTGTTTATTTGACATTATTTTTGTTGTTGTTTATTTGACGGTGTTGTTGTTGTTGTTATTTATTTGACGTTGTTGTTGTTGTTTATTTGACGTTGTTGTTGTTGTTGACGTTGTTGTTGTTGTTGTTGTTGTTTATTTGACGTTGTTGTTGTTGTTTATTTGACATTGTTGTTGTTGTTGTTGTTGTTGTTTATTTGACGTTGTTGTTGTTGTTGTTTATTTGACGTTGTTGTTGTTGACGTTGTTGTTGTTGTTGTTGTTGTTGTTTATTTGACGTAGTTATTGTTTGTGACGTTGTTGTTGTTGTTGTTCGTTTATTTGACGATTTTGTTGTTGTTGATGTTGTTGTTGTTGTTGTTGTTTATTTGACGTTGTTGTTGTTGTTTATTTGACGTTATTGTTGTTGTTGACGTTGTTGTTGTTGTTGTTATTTATTTGACGTTATTGTTGTTGTTGTTGTTGTTGTTGTTGATTATTTGATGTTGTTGTTGTTGTTTATTTGACGTTATTTTTGTTGTTGTTTATTTGACGGTGTTGTTGTTGTTTATTTGACGTTATTTTTGTTGTTGTTTATTTAACGTTGTTGTTGTTGTTGTTTATTTGACGTTGTTGTTGTTGTTGTTTGTTTGACGTTGTTGTTGTTGTTATTTATTTGACGTTGTTGTTGTTATTTATTTGACGTTGTTGTTATTGTTGTTGTTTATTTGACATTGTTGTTGTTGTTGTTATTGTTGTTGTTGTTGTTTATTTGACGTTGTTGTTGTTTATTTGACGTTGTTGTTGTTGTTGTTCATTTGACGTTGTTGTTATTGTTTTTTATTTGACGTTGTTGTTGTTGTTTATTTGACGTTGTTGTTGTTTATTTGACGTTGTTGTTGTTGTTTTTGTTTATTTGACGTTGTTGTTGTTGACGTTGTTGTTGTTGTTATTGTTTATTTGACGTTGTTGTTGTTGTTGTTTATTTGACGTAGTTGTTGTTGACGTTGTTGTTGTTGTTTAGTTGACGTTTTTGTTGTTGTTGATGTTGTTGTTGTTTTTGTTGTTTATTTGATGTGGTTGTTGTTGTTTATTTGACGTTGTTGTTGTTGCTGTTGTTTATTTGACGTTGTTGTTATTGTTGTTGTTATTGTTGTTTTTGTTGTTGTTTATTTGACGTTGTTCTTGTTGTTGTTGTTTATTTGACGTTGTTGTTGTTGTTGTTGTTTATTTGGCGTTGTTGTTGTTATTTATTTGATGTTGTTGTTGTTGTTGTTGTTGTTTATTTGACATTGTTGTTGTTGATGTTCTGGTTTATTTGACGTTGTTGTTGTTGTTGTTGTTTATGTGACGTTGTTGTTGTTGACGTTGTTGTTCTTGTTGTTGTTTATTTGACGTAGTTGTTGTTGTTGACGTTGTTGTTGTTGTTGTTTGTTTATTTGACGATTTTGTTGTTGTTGATGTTGTTGTTGTTGTTGTTGTTGTTGTTTATTTGACGTTGTTGTTGTTGTTGTTTATTTGACGTTGTTGTTGTTGACGTTGTTGTTATTGTTGTTCTTTATTTGACGTAGTTGTTGTTGTTGATGTTGTTGTTGTTTATTTGACGTTGTTGTTGTTGTTTATTTGACGTTGTTGTTGTTGACGTTGTTGTTGTTATTGTTTATTTGACGTATTTGTTGTTGTATATTTGACGTTGTTGTTGTTTATTTGACGTTGTTGTTGTTTATTTGACGTTGTTGTTGTTGTTGTTTATTTGACGTTGTTGTTGTTGACGTTGTTGTTGTTGTTATTGTTGTTGTTGTTGTTGTTTATTTGACGTTGTTGTTGTTGTTGTTGTTTATTTGACGTAGTTGTTGTTGTTGACGTTGTTGTTGTTGTTGTTTGTTTATTTGACGATTTTGTTGTTGTTGATGTTGTTGTTGTTGTTGTTTATTTGACGTTGTTGTTGTTGTTTATTTGACGTTATTGTTGTTGTTGACGTTGTTGATGTTGTTGTTATTTATTTGACATTATTGTTGTTGTTGTTGTTGTTGTTGTTGATTATTTGACGTTGTTGTTGTGGTTTATTTGACGTTATTTTTGTTGTTGTTTATTTGACGGTGTTGTTGTTGTTTATTTGACATTATTTTTGTTGTTGTTTATTTGACGGTGTTGTTGTTGTTGTTATTTATTTGACGTTGTTGTTGTTGTTTATTTGACGTTGTTGTTGTTGTTGACGTTGTTGTTGTTGTTGTTGTTTATTTGACGTTGTTGTTGTTGTTTATTTGACATTGTTGTTGTTGTTGTTGTTGTTTATTTGACGTTGTTGTTGTTGTTGTTTATTTGACGTTGTTGTTGTTGACGTTGTTGTTGTTGTTGTTGTTGTTGTTTATTTGACGTAGTTATTGTTTGTGACGTTGTTGTTGTTGTTGTTCGTTTATTTGACGATTTTGTTGTTGTTGATGTTGTTGTTGTTGTTGTTGTTTATTTGACGTTGTTGTTGTTGTTTATTTGACGTTATTGTTGTTGTTGACGTTGTTGTTGTTGTTGTTATTTATTTGACGTTATTGTTGTTGTTGTTGTTGTTGTTGATTATTTGATGTTGTTGTTGTTGTTTATTTGACGTTATTTTTGTTGTTGTTTATTTGACGGTGTTGTTGTTGTTTATTTGACGTTATTTTTGTTGTTGTTTATTTAACGGTGTTGTTGTTGTTGTTGTTTATTTGACGTTGTAGTTGTTGTTGTTGTTTATTTGACGTTGTAGTTGTTGTTGTTGTTTATTTGACGTTGTTGTTAATGTTGACGTTGTTGTTGTTGTTGACGTTGTTGTTGTTGTTGTTTATTTGACGTTGTTGTTGTTGACGTTGTTGTTGTTGTTATTGTTTATTTGACGTTGTTGTTGTTGACGTTGTTGTTATTGTTGTTGTTTATTTGACGTGGTTGTTGTTGTTTATTTGACGTTGTTGTTGTTGTTTATTTGACGTTGTTGTCATTATTGTTGTTATTGTTGTTTTTGTTGTTGTTTATTTGACGTTGTTCTTGTTGTTGTTGTTTATTTGACGTTGTTGTTGTTGTTGTTGTTTATTTGACGTTGTTGTTGTTATTTATTTGACGTTGATGTTGTTGTTGTTTATTTGACATTATTGTTGTTGTTGTTGTTCTTGTTGTTGTTTATTTGACGTTATTTTTGTTGTTGTTTATTTGACGGTGTTGTTGTTGTTGTTGTTTATTTGACGTTGTTGTTGTTGTTTATTTGACGTTGTTGTTGTTGTTGTTTATTTAACGTTGTTGTTGTTGTTGTTTATTTGACGTTGTTGTTGTTGTTGTTGTTTGTTTGACGTTGTTGTTGTTGTTGTTGTTTATTTGACGTTGTTGTTGTTATTTATTTGACGTTGTTGTTATTGTTGTTGTTTATTTGAAATTGTTGTTGTTGTGGTTATTGTTGTTGTTGTTGTTTATTTGACGTTGTTGTTGTTTATTTGACGTTGTTGTTGTTGTTGTTCATTTGACGTTGTTGTTATTGTTTTTTATTTGACGTTGTTGTTGTTGTTTATTTGACGTTGTTGTTGTTTATTTGACGTTGTTGTTGTTGTTTTTGTTTATTTGACGTTGTTGTTGTTGACGTTGTTGTTGTTGTTATTGTTTATTTGACGTTGTTGTTGTTGTTGTTTATTTGACGTAGTTGTTGTTGACGTTGTTGTTGTTGTTGTTTATTTGACGTTTTTGTTGTTGTTGATGTTGTTGATGTTGTTGTTGTTTTTGTTGTTTATTTGATGTGGTTGTTGTTGTTTATTTGACGTTGTTGTTGTTGCTGTTGTTTATTTGACGTTGTTGTTATTGTTGTTGTTATTGTTGTTTTTGTTGTTGTTTATTTGACGTTGTTCTTGTTGTTGTTGTTTATTTGACGTTGTTGTTGTTGTTGTTTATTTGGCGTTGTTGTTGTTATTTAATTGATGTTGTTGTTGTTGTTGTTGTTTATTTGACATTGTTGTTGTTGATGTTGTGGTTTATTTGACGTTGTTGTTGTTGTTGTTGTTTATGTGACGTTGTTGTTGTTGACGTTGTTGTTCTTGTTGTTGTTTATTTGACGTAGTTGTTGTTGTTGACGTTGTTGTTGTTGTTGTTTGTTTATTTGACGATTTTGTTGTTGTTGATGTTGCTGTTGTTGTTGTTGTTGTTTATTTAACGTTGTTGTTGTTGTTGTTTATTTGACATTGTTGTTGTTGTTGTTGTTGTTTATTTGACGTTGTTGTTGTTTATTTGAAGTTGTTGTTGTTGACGTTGTTGTTGTTGTTATTGTTTAATTGACGTTGTTGTTGTTGTTGTTGTTGTTGTTGTTTATTTGACGTAGTTGTTGTTGACGTATTTGTTATTGTTGTTTATTTGACGTTTTTGTTGTTGTTGATGTTGTTGTTGTTTTTGTTGTTTATTTGATGTGGTTGTTGTTGTTTATTTGACGTTGTTGTTGTTGCTGTTGTTTATTTGACGTTGTTGTTATTGTTGTTTTTGTTGTTGTTTATTTGACGTTGTTCTTGTTGTTGTTGTTTATTTGACGTTGTTGTTGTTGTTGTTTATTTGGCATTGTTGTTGTTATTTATTTGACGTTGTTGTTGTTGTTGTTGTTTATTTGACATTGTTGTTATTGATGTTGTGGTTTATTTGACGTTGTTGTTGTTGTTGTTTATGTGACGTTGTTGTTGTTGTTTATTTAACGTTATTGTTATTGTAAACGTTGTTGTTGTTGTTGTTATTTATTTGACGTTATTGTTGTTGTTGTTGTTGTTGTTTATTTGACGTTGTTGTTGTTGTTGTTGTTGTTTATTTGACGTTGTTGTTGTTGTTGTTGTTTAATTGACATTGTTGTTGTTGTTTATTTGACGTTGTTGTTGTTTATTTGACGTTGTTGTTGTTTATTTGACGTTGTTGTTGTTTATTTGACAATGTTGTTATTGACGTTGTTGTTGTTATTATTTATTTTGACGTATTTGTTGTTGTATATTTGACGTTGTTGTTGTTTATTTGACGTTGTTGTTGTTGTTATTGTTGTTATTGTTGTTGTTGTTGTTTATTTGACGTTGTTGTTGTTGTTTATTTGACGTTGTTGTTGTTATTTATTTGACGTTGTTGTTGTTGTTTATTTGACGTTGTTGTTGTTGTTTATTTGAGGTTGTTGTTGTTATTTATTTGACGTTGTTGTTGTTGTTTATTTGACATTGTTGTTGTTGTTGTTGTTGTTGTTGTTTATTTGACGTTGTTGTTGACGTTGTTGTTGTTATTGTTGTTGTTGTTGTTGTTTTTTATTTGACGTTGTTGTTGTTGTTCATTTGACGTTGTTGTTGTTGTTTAGTTGACGTTGTTGTTGTTATTTATTTGACGTTGTTGTTGTTGTTGTTTATTTGACGATGTTGTTGTTGTTGTTGTTGTTTGTTTGACGTTGTTGTTGTTGTTGTTTATTTGACGTTGTTGTTGTTGTTGTTGTTGACGTTGTTGTTGTTGATGTTGTTGTTGTTATTGTTTATTTGACGTATTTGTTGTTGTATATTTGACGTTGTTGTTGTTTATTTGACGTTGTTGTTGTTGTTATTGTTGTTATTGTTGTTGTTGTTGTTTATTTAACGTTGTTGTTGTTGTTGTTGTTTATTTGACGTTGTTGTTGTTGTTTATTTGACGTTGTTGTTGTTGTTGTTTATTTGACGTTGTTGTTGTTGTTGTTGTTGTTGTTTGTTTGACGTTGTTGTTGTTGTTGTTGTTGTTGTTTATTTGACGTTGTTGTTATTGTTGTTGTTTATTTGACGTTGTTGTTGTTGTTGTTTATTTGACGTTGTTGTTATTGTTGTTGTTTATTTGACGTTGTTGTTGTTGTTGTTGTTGATGTTGTTGTTTTTTATTTGACGTTGTTGTTGTTCATTTGACGTTGTTGTTATTGTTGTTTATTTGACGTTGTTGTTGTTGTTGTTTATTTGACGTTGTTGTTGTTGTTTATTTGACATTGTTGTTGTTGTTGTTGTTGTTTATTTGACGTTGTTGTTGTTTATTTGACGTTGTTGTTGTTGACGTTGTTGTTGTTGTTATTGTTTAATTGACGTTGTTGTTGTTGTTGTTGTTGTTGTTGTTGTTGTTGTTGTTTATTTGACGTAGTTGTTGTTGACGTATTTGTTGTTGTTGTTTATTTGACGTTTTTGTTGTTGTTGATGTTGTTGTTGTTTTTGTTGTTTATTTGATGTGGTTGTTGTTGTTTATTTGACGTTGTTGTTGTTGCTGTTGTTTATTTGACGTTGTTGTTATTGTTGTTTTTGTTGTTGTTTATTTGACGTTGTTCTTGTTGTTGTTGTTTATTTGACGTTGTTGTTGTTGTTGTTTATTTGGCATTGTTGTTGTTATTTATTTGACGTTGTTGTTGTTGTTGTTGTTTATTTGACATTGTTGTTATTGATGTTGTGGTTTATTTGACGTTGTTGTTGTTGTTGTTTATGTGACGTTGTTGTTGTTGACGTTGTTGTTGTTGTTGTTGTATATTTGACGTTGTTGTGGTTGTTGTTTATTTGACGTTGTTGTTGTTCTTGTTTATTTGACGTTGTTGTTGTTGTTTATTTGACGTTGTTGTCATTATTGTTGTTATTGTTGTTTTTGTTGTTGTTTATTTGACGTTGTTCTTGTTGTTGTTGTTTATTTGACGTTGTTGTTGTTGTTGTTGTTTATTTGACGTTGTTGTTGTTATTTATTTGACGTTGATGTTGTTGTTGTTTATTTGACATTGTTGTTGTTGTTGTTGTTGTTGTTGTTGTTGTTGTTTATTTGACGTTATTTTTGTTGTTGTTTATTTGACGGTGTTGTTGTTGTTGTTGTTTATTTGACGTTGTTGTTGTTGTTTATTTGACGTTGTTGTTGTTGTTGTTTATTTAACGTTGTTGTTGTTGTTGTTTATTTGACGTTGTTGTTGTTGTTGTTTGTTTGACGTTGTTGTTGTTGTTATTTATTTGACGTTGTTGTTGTTATTTATTTGACGTTGTTGTTATTGTTGTTGTTTATTTGACATTGTTGTTGTTGTTGTTATTGTTGTTGTTGTTGTTTATTTGACGTTGTTGTTGTTTATTTGACGTTGTTGTTGTTGTTGTTCATTTGACGTTGTTGTTATTGTTTTTTATTTGACGTTGTTGTTGTTGTTTATTTGACGTTGTTGTTGTTTATTTGACGTTGTTGTTGTTGTTTTTGTTTATTTGACGTTGTTGTTGTTGACGTTGTTGTTGTTGTTATTGTTTATTTGACGTTGTTGTTGTTGTTGTTTATTTGACGTAGTTGTTGTTGACGTTGTTGTTGTTGTTTAGTTGACGTTTTTGTTGTTGTTGATGTTGTTGTTGTTTTTGTTGTTTATTTGATGTGGTTGTTGTTGTTTATTTGACGTTGTTGTTGTTGCTGTTGTTTATTTGACGTTGTTGTTATTGTTGTTGTTATTGTTGTTTTTGTTGTTGTTTATTTGACGTTGTTCTTGTTGTTGTTGTTTATTTGACGTTGTTGGTTTTGTTGTTGTTTATTTGGCGTTGTTGTTGTTATTTATTTGATGTTGTTGTTGTTGTTGTTGTTGTTGTTTATTTGACA
Organism: Vicia faba; assembly: GCA_948472305.1. Classification (NCBI taxonomy): domain Eukaryota; kingdom Viridiplantae; phylum Streptophyta; class Magnoliopsida; order Fabales; family Fabaceae; genus Vicia; species Vicia faba. Next base: position 1,206,862,249 of record OX451735.1, read on the forward strand.
TTGTTGTTGTTGATGTTGTGGTTTATTTGACGTTGTTGTTGTTGTTGTTGTTTATGTGACGTTGTTGTTGTTGACGTTGTTGTTCTTGTTGTTGTTTATTTGACGTAGTTGTTGTTGTTGACGTTGTTGTTGTTGTTGTTTGTTTATTTGACGATTTTGTTGTTGTTGATGTTGTTGTTGTTGTTGTTGTTGTTGTTGTTTATTTGACGTTGTTGTTGTTGTTGTTTATTTGACGTTGTTGTTGTTGACGTTGTTGTTATTGTTGTTCTTTATTTGACGTAGTTGTTGTTGTTGATGTTGTTGTTGTTTATTTGACGTTGTTGTTGTTGTTTATTTGACGTTGTTGTTGTTGACGTTGTTGTTGTTATTGTTTATTTGACGTATTTGTTGTTGTATATTTGACGTTGTTGTTGTTTATTTGACGTTGTTGTTGTTTATTTGACGTTGTTGTTGTTGTTGTTTATTTGACGTTGTTGTTGTTGACGTTGTTGTTGTTGTTATTGTTGTTGTTGTTGTTGTTTATTTGACGTTGTTGTTGTTGTTGTTGTTTATTTGACGTAGTTGTTGTTGTTGACGTTGTTGTTGTTGTTGTTGTTTGTTTATTTGACGATTTTGTTGTTGTTGATGTTGTTGTTGTTGTTTATTTGACGTTGTTGTTGTTGTTTATTTGACGTTATTGTTGTTGTTGACGTTGTTGATGTTGTTGTTATTTATTTGACATTATTGTTGTTGTTGTTGTTGTTGTTGTTGATTATTTGACGTTGTTGTTGTGGTTTATTTGACGTTATTTTTGTTGTTGTTTATTTGACGGTGTTGTTGTTGTTTATTTGACATTATTTTTGTTGTTGTTTATTTGACGGTGTTGTTGTTGTTGTTATTTATTTGACGTTGTTGTTGTTGTTTATTTGACGTTGTTGTTGTTGTTGACGTTGTTGTTGTTGTTGTTGTTGTTTATTTGACGTTGTTGTTGTTTATTTGACATTGTTGTTGTTGTTGTTGTTGTTTATTTGACGTTGTTGTTGTTGTTGTTTATTTGACGTTGTTGTTGTTGACGTTGTTGTTGTTGTTGTTGTTTATTTGACGTAGTTATTGTTTGTGACGTTGTTGTTGTTGTTGTTCGTTTATTTGACGATTTTGTTGTTGTTGATGTTGTTGTTGTTGTTGTTGTTTATTTGACGTTGTTGTTGTTGTTTATTTGACGTTATTGTTGTTGTTGACGTTGTTGTTGTTGTTGTTATTTATTTGACGTTATTGTTGTTGTTGTTGTTGTTGTTGTTGATTATTTGATGTTGTTGTTGTTGTTTATTTGACGTTATTTTTGTTGTTATTTATTTGACGTTGTTGTTGTTGTTGTTTATTTGACGATGTTGTTGTTGTTGTTGTTTGTTTGACGTTGTTGTTGTTGTTGTTTATTTGACGTTGTTGTTGTTGTTGTTGTTGACGTTGTTGTTGTTGATGTTGTTGTTGTTATTGTTTATTTGACGTATTTGTTGTTGTATATTTGACGTTGTTGTTGTTTATTTGACGTTGTTATTGTTGTTATTGTTGTTATTGTTGTTGTTGTTGTTTATTTAACGTTGTTGTTGTTGTTGTTGTTTATTTGACGTTGTTGTTGTTGTTTATTTGACGTTGTTGTTGTTGTTGTTTATTTGACGTTGTTGTTGTTGTTGTTGTTGTTGTTGTTTGTTTGACGTTGTTGTTGTTGTTGTTGTTGTTGTTTATTTGACGTTGTTGTTATTGTTGTTGTTTATTTGACGTTGTTGTTGTTGTTGTTTATTTGACGTTGTTGTTATTGTTGTTGTTTATTTGACGTTGTTGTTGTTGTTGTTGATGTTGTTGTTTTTTATTTGACGTTGTTGTTGTTCATTTGACGTTGTTGTTATTGTTGTTTATTTGACGTTGTTGTTGTTGTTGTTTATTTGACGTTGTTGTTGTTGTTTATTTGACATTGTTGTTGTTGTTGTTGTTGTTTATTTGACGTTGTTGTTGTTTATTTGACGTTGTTGTTGTTGACGTTGTTGTTGTTGTTATTGTTTAATTGACGTTGTTGTTGTTGTTGTTGTTGTTGTTTATTTGACGTAGTTGTTGTTGACGTATTTGTTGTTGTTGTTTATTTGACGTTTTTGTTGTTGTTGATGTTGTTGTTGTTTTTGTTGTTTATTTGATGTGGTTGTTGTTGTTTATTTGACGTTGTTGTTGTTGCTGTTGTTTATTTGACGTTGTTGTTATTGTTGTTTTTGTTGTTGTTTATTTGACGTTGTTCTTGTTGTTGTTGTTTATTTGACGTTGTTGTTGTTGTTGTTTATTTGGCATTGTTGTTGTTATTTATTTGACGTTGTTGTTGCTGTTGTTGTTTATTTGACATTGTTGTTATTGATGTTGTGGTTTATTTGACGTTGTTGTTGTTGTTGTTTATGTGACGTTGTTGTTGTTGACGTTGTTGTTGTTGTTGTTGTATATTTGACGTTGTTGTGGTTGTTGTTTATTTGACGTTGTTGTTGTTCTTGTTTATTTGACGTTGTTGTTGTTGTTTATTTGACGTTGTTGTCATTATTGTTGTTATTGTTGTTTTTGTTGTTGTTTATTTGACGTTGTTCTTGTTGTTGTTGTTTATTTGACGTTGTTGTTGTTGTTGTTGTTTATTTGACGTTGTTGTTGTTATTTATTTGACGTTGATGTTGTTGTTGTTTATTTGACATTGTTGTTGTTGTTGTTGTTGTTGTTGTTGTTGTTGTTGTTTATTTGACGTTATTTTTGTTGTTGTTTATTTGACGGTGTTGTTGTTGTTGTTGTTTATTTGACGTTGTTGTTGTTGTTTATTTGACGTTGTTGTTGTTGTTGTTTATTTAACGTTGTTGTTGTTGTTGTTTATTTGACGTTGTTGTTGTTGTTGTTTGTTTGACGTTGTTGTTGTTGTTATTTATTTGACGTTGTTGTTGTTATTTATTTGACGTTGTTGTTATTGTTGTTGTTTATTTGACATTGTTGTTGTTGTTGTTATTGTTGTTGTTGTTGTTTATTTGACGTTGTTGTTGTTTATTTGACGTTGTTGTTGTTGTTGTTCATTTGACGTTGTTGTTATTGTTTTTTATTTGACGTTGTTGTTGTTGTTTATTTGACGTTGTTGTTGTTTATTTGACGTTGTTGTTGTTGTTTTTGTTTATTTGACGTTGTTGTTGTTGACGTTGTTGTTGTTGTTATTGTTTATTTGACGTTGTTGTTGTTGTTGTTTATTTGACGTAGTTGTTGTTGACGTTGTTGTTGTTGTTTAGTTGACGTTTTTGTTGTTGTTGATGTTGTTGTTGTTTTTGTTGTTTATTTGATGTGGTTGTTGTTGTTTATTTGACGTTGTTGTTGTTGCTGTTGTTTATTTGACGTTGTTGTTATTGTTGTTGTTATTGTTGTTTTTGTTGTTGTTTATTTGACGTTGTTCTTGTTGTTGTTGTTTATTTGACGTTGTTGTTGTTGTTGTTGTTTATTTGGCGTTGTTGTTGTTATTTATTTGATGTTGTTGTTGTTGTTGTTGTTGTTTATTTGACATTGTTGTTGTTGATGTTGTGGTTTATTTGACGTTGTTGTTGTTGTTGTTGTTTATGTGACGTTGTTGTTGTTGACGTTGTTGTTCTTGTTGTTGTTTATTTGACGTAGTTGTTGTTGTTGACGTTGTTGTTGTTGTTGTTTGTTTATTTGACGATTTTGTTGTTGTTGATGTTGTTGTTGTTGTTGTTGTTGTTGTTGTTTATTTGACGTTGTTGTTGTTGTTGTTTATTTGACGTTGTTGTTGTTGACGTTGTTGTTATTGTTGTTCTTTATTTGACGTAGTTGTTGTTGTTGATGTTGTTGTTGTTTATTTGACGTTGTTGTTGTTGTTTATTTGACGTTGTTGTTGTTGACGTTGTTGTTGTTATTGTTTATTTGACGTATTTGTTGTTGTATATTTGTCGTTGTTGTTGTTTATTTGACGTTGTTGTTGTTTATTTGACGTTGTTGTTGTTGTTGTTTATTTGACGTTGTTGTTGTTGACGTTGTTGTTGTTGTTATTGTTGTTGTTGTTGTTGTTTATTTGACGTTGTTGTTGTTGTTGTTGTTTATTTGACGTAGTTGTTGTTGTTGACGTTGTTGTTGTTGTTGTTGTTTGTTTATTTGACGATTTTGTTGTTGTTGATGTTGTTGTTGTTGTTTATTTGACGTTGTTGTTGTTGTTTATTTGACGTTATTGTTGTTGTTGACGTTGTTGATGTTGTTGTTATTTATTTGACATTATTGTTGTTGTTGTTGTTGTTGTTGTTGATTATTTGACGTTGTTGTTGTGGTTTATTTGACGTTATTTTTGTTGTTGTTTATTTGACGGTGTTGTTGTTGTTTATTTGACATTATTTTTGTTGTTGTTTATTTGACGGTGTTGTTGTTGTTGTTATTTATTTGACGTTGTTGTTGTTGTTTATTTGACGTTGTTGTTGTTGTTGACGTTGTTGTTGTTGTTGTTGTTTATTTGACGTTGTTGTTGTTTATTTGACATTGTTGTTGTTGTTGTTGTTTATTTGACGTTGTTGTTGTTGTTGTTTATTTGACGTTGTTGTTGTTGACGTTGTTGTTGTTGTTGTTGTTGTTTATTTGACGTAGTTATTGTTTGTGACGTTGTTGTTGTTGTTGTTCGTTTATTTGACGATTTTGTTGTTGTTGATGTTGTTGTTGTTGTTGTTGTTTATTTGACGTTGTTGTTGTTGTTTATTTGACGTTATTGTTGTTGTTGACGTTGTTGTTGTTGTTGTTATTTATTTGACGTTATTGTTGTTGTTGTTGTTGTTGTTGTTGATTATTTGATGTTGTTGTTGTTGTTTATTTGACGTTATTTTTGTTGTTGTTTATTTGACGGTGTTGTTGTTGTTTATTTGACGTTATTTTTGTTGTTGTTTATTTAACGGTGTTGTTGTTGTTGTTGTTGTTGTTTATTTGACGTTGTAGTTGTTGTTGTTGTTTATTTGACGTTGTAGTTGTTGTTGTTGTTTATTTGACGTTGTTGTTAATGTTGACGTTGTTGTTGTTGTTGACGTTGTTGTTGTTGTTGTTGTTTATTTGATGTTGTTGTTGTTGACGTTGTTGTTGTTGTTATTGTTTATTTGACGTTGTTGTTGTTGACGTTGTTGTTATTGTTGTTGTTTATTTGACGTGGTTGTTGTTGTTTATTTGACGTTGTTGTTGTTGTTTATTTGACGTTGTTGTCATTATTGTTGTTATTGTTGTTTTTGTTGTTGTTTATTTGACGTTGTTCTTGTTGTTGTTGTTTATTTGACGTTGTTGTTGTTGTTGTTGTTTATTTGACGTTGTTGTTGTTATTTATTTGACGTTGATGTTGTTGTTGTTTATTTGACATTATTGTTGTTGTTGTTGTTGTTGTTGTTGTTGTTTATTTGACGTTATTTTTGTTGTTGTTTATTTGACGGTGTTGTTGTTGTTGTTTATTTGACGTTGTTGTTGTTGTTTATTTGACGTTGTTGTTGTTGTTGTTTATTTAACGTTGTTGTTGTTGTTGTTTATTTGACGTTGTTGTTGTTGTTGTTGTTTGTTTGACGTTGTTGTTGTTGTTGTTGTTTATTTGACGTTGTTGTTGTTATTTATTTGACGTTGTTGTTATTGTTGTTGTTTATTTGAAATTGTTGTTGTTGTGGTTATTGTTGTTGTTGTTGTTTATTTGACGTTGTTGTTGTTTATTTGACGTTGTTGTTGTTGTTGTTCATTTGACGTTGTTGTTATTGTTTTTTATTTGACGTTGTTGTTGTTGTTTATTTGACGTTGTTGTTGTTTATTTGACGTTGTTGTTGTTGTTTTTGTTTATTTGACGTTGTTGTTGTTGACGTTGTTGTTGTTGTTATTGTTTATTTGACGTTGTTGTTGTTGTTGTTTATTTGACGTAGTTGTTGTTGACGTTGTTGTTGTTGTTGTTTATTTGACGTTTTTGTTGTTGTTGATGTTGTTGTTGTTTTTGTTGTTTATTTGATGTGGTTGTTGTTGTTTATTTGACGTTGTTGTTGTTGCTGTTGTTTATTTGACGTTGTTGTTATTGTTGTTGTTATTGTTGTTTTTGTTGTTGTTTATTTGACGTTGTTCTTGTTGTTGTTGTTTATTTGACGTTGTTGTTGTTGTTGTTTATTTGGCGTTGTTGTTGTTATTTAATTGATGTTGTTGTTGTTGTTGTTGTTGTTTATTTGACATTGTTGTTGTTGATGTTGTGGTTTATTTGACGTTGTTGTTGTTGTTGTTGTTTATGTGACGTTGTTGTTGTTGACGTTGTTGTTCTTGTTGTTGTTTATTTGACGTAGTTGTTGTTGTTGACGTTGTTGTTGTTGTTGTTTGTTTATTTGACGATTTTGTTGTTATTGATGTTGTTGTTGTTGTTGTTGTTGTTGTTTATTTAACGTTGTTGTTGTTGTTTATTTGACGTTGTTGTTGTTGACGTTGTTGTTATTGTTGTTGTTTATTTGACGTAGTTGTTGTTGTTGATGTTGTTGTTGTTTATTTGACGTTGTTGTTGTTGTTTATTTGACGTTGTTGTTGTTGACGTTGTTGTTGTTATTGTTTATTTGACGTATTTGTTGTTGTATATTTGACGTTGTTGTTGTTTATTTGACGTTGTTGTTGTTGTTGTTTATTTGACGTTATTGTTGTTGATGTTGTTGTTGTTGTTATTGTTGTTGTTGTTGTTGTTTATTTGACGTTGTTATTGTTGTTGTTGTTGTTTATTTGACGATGTTGTTGTTGTTTAGTTGACGTTGCTGTTGTTGTTTATTTGACGTTGTTGTTGTTGTGGTTTATTTGACGTTGTTGTGGTTGTTGTTCATCTGACGTTGTTGTTGTTGTGTATTTGACGTTATTGTTGTTGTTGACGTTGTTGTTGTTGTTTGTTTGACGTTGTTGTTGTTTATTTGACGTTGTTGTTGTTATTTATTTGACATTGTTGTTGTTGTTTATTTGACGTTGTTGTTGTTATTTATTTGACGTTGTTGTTGTTGTTGTTGTTGTTTATTTGACATTGTTGTTGTTGTTGTTGTTGTTGTTGTTTATTTGACGATGTTGTTGTTGTTGTTCATTTGACGTTGTTGTTGTTGTTTATTTGACGTTGTTGTTGTTGTTGTTGTTTATTTGACGTTGTTGTTGTTGTTGTTGTTTATTTAACGTTGTTGTTGTTATTTATTTGACGTTGTTGTTGTTGACGTTGTTGTTGTTGTTATTGTTGTTGTTGTTGTTGTTGTTTATTTGACGTTGTTATTGTTGTTGTTGTTGTTTATTTGACGATGTTGTTGTTGTTGTTGTTGTTTATTTGACGTTGTTGTTGTTGTTGTTTATTTGACGTTGTTGTTGTTGTAGTTTATTTGACGTTGTTGTTGTTGTTGTTCATCTGACGTTGTTGTTGTTGTTTATTTAACGTTATTGTTATTGTAAACGTTGTTGTTGTTGTTGTTATTTATTTGACGTTATTGTTGTTGTTGTTGTTGTTGTTGTTTATTTGACGTTGTTGTTGTTGTTGTTGTTGTTTATTTGACGTTGTTGTTGTTGTTGTTTTTTAATTGACATTGTTGTTGTTGTTTATTTGACGTTGTTGTTGTTTATTTGACGTTGTTGTTGTTTATTTGACGTTGTTGTTGTTTATTTGACAATGTTGTTATTGACGTTGTTGTTGTTATTATTTATTTTGACGTATTTGTTGTTGTATATTTGACGTTGTTGTTGTTTATTTGACGTTGTTGTTGTTGTTATTGTTGTTATTGTTGTTGTTGTTGTTTATTTGACGTTGTTGTTGTTGTTTATTTGACGTTGTTGTTGTTATTTATTTGACGTTGTTGTTGTTGTTTATTTGACGTTGTTGTTGTTGTTTATTTGAGGTTGTTGTTGTTATTTATTTGACGTTGTTGTTGTTGTTTATTTGACATTGTTGTTGTTGTTGTTGTTGTTGTTTATTTGACGTTGTTGTTGACGTTGTTGTTGTTATTGTTGTTGTTGTTGTTGTTTTTTATTTGACGTTGTTGTTGTTGTTCATTTGACGTTGTTGTTGTTGTTTAGTTGACGTTGTTGTTGTTATTTATTTGACGTTGTTGTTGTTGTTGTTTATTTGACGATGTTGTTGTTGTTGTTGTTGTTTGTTTGACGTTGTTGTTGTTGTTGTTTATTTGACGTTGTTGTTGTTGTTGTTGTTGACGTTGTTGTTGTTGATGTTGTTGTTGTTATTGTTTATTTGACGTATTTGTTGTTGTATATTTGACGTTGTTGTTGTTTATTTGACGTTGTTGTTGTTGTTGTTATTGTTGTTATTGTTGTTGTTGTTGTTTATTTAACGTTGTTGTTGTTGTTGTTGTTGTTTATTTGACGTTGTTGTTGTTGTTTATTTGACGTTGTTGTTGTTGTTGTTTATTTGACGTTGTTGTTGTTGTTGTTGTTGTTTGTTTGACGTTGTTGTTGTTGTTGTTGTTGTTTATTTGACGTCGTTGTTATTGTTGTTGTTTATTTGACGTTGTTGTTGTTGTTGTTTATTTGACGTTGTTGTTATTGTTGTTGTTTATTTGACGTTGTTGTTGTTGTTGTTGATGTTGTTGTTTTTTATTTGACGTTGTTGTTGTTCATTTGACGTTGTTGTTATTGTTGTTTATTTGACGTTGTTGTTGTTGTTGTTTATTTGACGTTGTTGTTGTTGTTTATTTGACATTGTTGTTGTTGTTGTTGTTGTTTATTTGACGTTGTTGTTGTTTATTTGACGTTGTTGTTGTTTATTTGACGTTGTTGTTGTTGACGTTGTTGTTGTTGTTATTGTTTATTTGACGTTGTTGTTGTTGTTGTTGTTGTTGTTGTTTATTTGACGTAGTTGTTGTTGACGTATTTGTTGTTGTTGTTTATTTGACGTTTTTGTTGTTGTTGATGTTGTTGTTGTTTTTGTTGTTTATTTGATGTGGTTGTTGTTGTTTATTTGACGTTGTTGTTGTTGCTGTTGTTTATTTGACGTTGTTGTTATTGTTGTTTTTGTTGTTGTTTATTTGACGTTGTTCTTGTTGTTGTTGTTTATTTGACGTTGTTGTTGTTGTTGTTTATTTGGCATTGTTGTTGTTATTTATTTGACGTTGTTGTTGTTGTTGTTGTTTATTTGACATTGTTGTTATTGATGTTGTGGTTTATTTGACGTTGTTGTTGTTGTTGTTTATGTGACGTTGTTGTTGTTGACGTTGTTGTTGTTGTTGTTGTATATTTGACGTTGTTGTGGTTGTTGTTTATTTGACGTTGTTGTTGTTGACGTTGTTGTTGTTATTGTTGTTGTTGTTGTTATTTTTTATTTGACGTTGTTGTTGTTGTTCATTTGACGTTGTTGTTGTTGTTTATATGACGTTGTTGTTGTTGTTGTTGTTTATTTGACGTTGTTGTTGTTGTTTATTTGACGTTGTTGTTGTTGTTGTTGTTTGTTTGACGTTGTTGTTGTTGTTTATTTGACGTTGTTGTTGTTGTTGTTGATGTTGTTGTTGTTATTGTTTATTTGACGTATTTGTTGTTGTATATTTGACGTTGTTGTTGTTTATTTGACGTTGTTGTTGTTATTGTTGTTATTGTTGTTGTTGTTGTTTATTTGACGTTGTTGTTGTTGTTGTTGTTTATTTGACATTGTTGTTGTTGTTGTTGTTTATTTGACGTTGTTGTTGTTGTTGTTGTTGTTTGTTTGACGTTGTTGTTGTTGTTGTTGTTTATTTGACGTTGTTGTTGTTGTTGTTGACGTTGTTGTTGTTGATGTTGTTGTTGTTATTGTTTATTTGACGTATTTGTTGTTGTATATTTGACGTTGTTGTTGTTTATTTGACGTTGTTGTTGTTGTTGTTATTGTTGTTATTGTTGTTGTTGTTGTTTATTTGACGTTGTTGTTGTTGTTGTTATTGTTGTTATTGTTGTTGTTGTTGTTTATTTGACGTTGTTGTTGTTGTTGTTTATTTGACGTTGTTGTTGTTGTTTATTTGACGTTGTTGTTGTTGTTGTTTATTTGACGTTGTTGTTGTTGTTTGTTTGACGTTGTTGTTGTTGTTGTTGTTGTTGTTGTTGTTGTTTATTTGACGTTGTTGTTATTGTTGTTGTTTATTTGACGTTGTTGTTGTTGTTGTTGTTGTTGTTTATTTGACGTTGTTGTTATTGTTGTTGTTATTGTTGTTTTTGTTGTTGTTTATTTGACGTTGTTCTTGTTGTTGTTGTTTATTTGACATTGTTGTTGTTGTTGTTTATTTGGCGTTGTTGTTGTTATTTAATTGATGTTGTTGTTGTTGTTGTTGTTTATTTGACATTGTTGTTGTTGATGTTGTGGTTTATTTGACGTTGTTGTTGTTGTTGTTGTTTATGTGACGTTGTTGTTGTTGACGTTGTTGTTCTTGTTGTTGTTTATTTGACGTAGTTGTTGTTGTTGACGTTGTTGTTGTTGTTGTTGTTTGTTTATTTGACGATTTTGTTGTTGTTGATGTTGCTGTTGTTGTTGTTGTTGTTTATTTAACGTTGTTGTTGTTGTTTATTTGACGTTGTTGTTGTTGACGTTGTTGTTATTGTTGTTGTTTATTTGACGTAGTTGTTGTTGTTGATGTTGTTGTTGTTTATTTGACGTTGTTGTTGTTGTTTATTTGACGTTGTTGTTGTTGACGTTGTTGTTGTTATTGTTTATTTGACGTATTTGTTGTTGTATATTTGACGTTGTTGTTGTTTATTTGACGTTGTTGTTGTTGTTGTTGTTTATTTGACGTTATTGTTGTTGACGTTGTTGTTGTTGTTATTGTTGTTGTTGTTGTTGTTTATTTGACGTTGTTATTGTTGTTGTTGTTGTTTATTTGACGATGTTGTTGTTGTTTAGTTGACGTTGCTGTTGTTGTTTATTTGACATTGTTGTTGTTGTGGTTTATTTGACGTTGTTGTGGTTGTTGTTCATCTGACGTTGTTGTTGTTGTGTATTTGACGTTATTGTTGTTGTTGACGTTGTTGTTGTTGTTGTTATTTATTTGACGCTATTGTTGTTGTTGTTGTTGTTGTTGTTTATTTGACGTTGTTGTTGTTGTTGTTTGTTTGACGTTGTTGTTGTTTATTTGACGTTGTTGTTGTTATTTATTTGACATTGTTGTTGTTGTTTATTTGACGTTGTTGTTGTTATTTATTTGACGTTGTTGTTGTTGTTGTTGTTTATTTGACGATGTTGTTGTTGTTGTTCATTTGACGTTGTTGTTGTTGTTTATTTGACGTTGTTGTTGTTGTTGTTGTTTATTTGACGTTGTTGTTGTTGTTTATTTAACGTTGTTGTTGTTATTTATTTGACGCTGTTGTTGTTGACGTTGTTGTTGTTGTTATTGTTGTTGTTGTTGTTGTTGTTTATTTGACGTTGTTATTGTTGTTGTTGTTGTTTATTTGACGATGTTGTTGTTGTTGTTGTTGTTTATTTGACGTTGTTGTTGTTGTTGTTTATTTGACGTTGTTGTTGTTGTAGTTTATTTGACGATGTTGTTGTTGTTGTTCATCTGACGTTGTTGTTGTTGTTTATTTAACGTTATTGTTATTGTAAACGTTGTTGTTGTTGTTGTTATTTATTTGACGTTATTGTTGTTGTTGTTGTTGTTGTTGTTTATTTGACGTTGTTGTTGTTGTTGTTGTTGCTTATTTGACGTTGTTGTTGTTGTTGTTGTTTAATTGACATTGTTGTTGTTGTTTATTTGACGTTGTTGTTGTTTATTTGACGTTGTTGTTGTTTATTTGACGTTGTTGTTGTTTATTTGACAATGTTGTTATTGACGTTGTTGTTGTTATTATTTATTTTGACGTATTTGTTGTTGTATATTTGACGTTGTTGTTGTTTATTTGACGTTGTTGTTGTTGTTATTGTTGTTATTGTTGTTGTTGTTGTTGTTTATTTGACGTTGTTGTTGTTGTTTATTTGACGTTGTTGTTGTTATTTATTTGACGTTGTTGTTGTTGTTTATTTGACGTTGTTGTTGTTGTTTATTTGAGGTTGTTGTTGTTATTTATTTGACGTTGTTGTTGTTGTTTATTTGACATTGTTGTTGTTGTTGTTGTTGTTTATTTGACGTTGTTGTTGACGTTGTTGTTGTTATTGTTGTTGTTGTTGTTGTTTTTTATTTGACGTTGTTGTTGTTGTTGTTCATTTGACGTTGTTGTTGTTGTTTAGTTGACGTTGTTGTTGTTATTTATTTGACGTTGTTGTTGTTGTTGTTTATTTGACGATGTTGTTGTTGTTGTTGTTGTTTGTTTGACGTTGTTGTTGTTGTTGTTTATTTGACGTTGTTGTTGTTGTTGTTGACGTTGTTGTTGTTGATGTTGTTGTTGTTATTGTTTATTTGACGTATTTGTTGTTGTATATTTGACGTTGTTGTTGTTTATTTGACGTTGTTGTTGTTGTTGTTTTTGTTGTTGTTGTTGTTGTTGTTGTTGTTTATTTAACGTTGTTGTTGTTGTTGTTGTTTATTTGACGTTGTTGTTGTTGTTTATTTGACGTTGTTGTTGTTGTTGTTTATTTGACGTTGTTGTTGTTGTTGTTGTTGTTTGTTTGACGTTGTTGTTGTTGTTGTTGTTGTTGTTGTTTATTTGACGTTGTTGTTATTGTTGTTGTTTATTTGACGTTGTTGTTGTTGTTGTTGTTTATTTGACGTTGTTGTTATTGTTGTTGTTTATTTGACGTTGTTGTTGTTGTTGTTCATGTTGTTGTTTTTTATTTGACGTTGTTGTTGTTCATTTGACGTTGTTGTTATTGTTGTTTATTTGACGTTGTTGTTGTTGTTGTTTATTTGACATTGTTGTTGTTGTTTATTTGACATTGTTGTTGTTGTTGTTGTTGTTTATTTGACGTTGTTGTTGTTTATTTGACGTTGTTGTTGTTGACGTTGTTGTTGTTGTTATTGTTTATTTGACGTTGTTGTTGTTGTTGTTGTTGTTGTTGTTGTTGTTTATTTGACGTAGTTGTTGTTGACGTATTTGTTGTTGTTGTTTATTTGACGTTTTTGTTGTTGTTGATGTTGTTGTTGTTTTTGTTGTTTATTTGATGTGGTTGTTGTTGTTTATTTGACGTTGTTGTTGTTGCTGTTGTTTATTTGACGTTGTTGTTATTGTTGTTTTTGTTGATGTTTATTTGACGTTGTTCTTGTTGTTGTTGTTTATTTGACGTTGTTGTTGTTGTTGTTTATTTGGCATTGTTGTTGTTATTTATTTGACGTTGTTGTTGTTGTTGTTGTTTATTTGACATTGTTGTTATTGATGTTGTGGTTTATTTGACGTTGTTGTTGTTGTTGTTTATGTGACGTTGTTGTTGTTGACGTTGTTGTTGTTGTTGTTGTATATTTGACGTTGTTGTGGTTGTTGTTTATTTGACGTTGTTGTTGTTGACGTTGTTGTTGTTATTGTTGTTGTTGTTGTTATTTTTTATTTGACGTTGTTGTTGTTGTTCATTTGACGTTGTTGTTGTTGTTTATTTGACGTTGTTGTTGTTGTTGTTGTTTATTTGACGTTGTTGTTGTTGTTTATTTGACGTTGTTGTTGTTGTTGTTTGTTTGACGTTGTTGTTGTTGTTTATTTGACGTTGTTGTTGTTGTTGATGTTGTTGTTGTTATTGTTTGTTTGACGTATTTGTTGTTGTATATTTGACGTTGTTGTTGTTTATTTGACGTTGTTGTTGTTATTGTTGTTATTGTTGTTGTTGTTGTTTATTTGACGTTGTTGTTGTTGTTGTTGTTGTTTATTTGACATTGTTGTTGTTGTTGTTGTTTATTTGACGTTGTTTTTGTTGTTGTTGTTGTTTGTTTGACGTTGTTGTTGTTGTTGTTGTTTATTTGACGTTGTTGTTGTTGTTGTTGACGTTGTTGTTGTTGTTATTGTTTATTTGACGTTGTTGTTGTTGTTGTTGTTTATTCGACGTAGTTGTTGTTGACGTATTTGTTGTTGTTGTTTATTTGACATTTTTGTTGTTGTTGATGTTGTTGTTGTTTTTGTTGTTTATTTGATGTGGTTGTTGTTGTTTATTTGACGTTGTTGTTGTTGCTGTTGTTTATTTGACGTTGTTGTTATTGTTGTTGTTATTGTTGTTTTTCTTGTTGTTTATTTGACGTTGTTCTTGTTGTTGTTGTTTATTTAACGTTGTTGTTGTTGTTGTTTATTTGGCGTTGTTGTTGTTATTTATTTGACGTTGTTGTTGTTGTTGTTGTTGTTGTTTATTTGACATTGTTGTTATTGATGTTGTGGTTTATTTGACGTTGTTGTTGTTGTTGTTTATGTGACGTTGTTGTTGTTGACGTTGTTGTTGTTGTTGTTGTATATTTGACGTTGTTGTTGTTGTTGTTTATTTGACGTTGTTGTTGTTGACGTTGTTGTTGTTATTGTTGTTGTTGTTGTTATTTTTTATTTGACGTTGTTGTTGTTGTTGTTCATTTGACGTTGTTGTTGTTGTTTATTTGACGTTGTTGTTGTTGTTGTTGTTTATTTGACGTTGTTGTTGTTGTTGTTGTTGTTTGTTTGACGTTGTTGTTGTTGTTTATTTGACGTTGTTGTTGTTGTTTATTTGACGTTGTTGTTGTTGTTGACGTTGTTGTTGTTGATGTTGTTGTTGTTATTGTTTATTTGACGTATTTGTTGTTGTATATTTGACGTTGTTGTTGTTTATTTGACGTTGTTGTTGTTATTGTTGTTATTGTTGTTGTTGTTGTTTATTTGACGTTGTTGTTGTTGTTTATTTGACATTGTTGTTGTTGTTGTTGTTTATTTGACGTTGTTGTTGTTGTTGTTGTTTGTTTGACGTTGTTGTTGTTGTTGTTGTTTATTTGACGTTGTTGTTGTTGTTGTTGACGTTGTTGTTGTTGATGTTGTTGTTGTTATTGTTTATTTGACGTATTTGTTGTTGTATATTTGACGTTGTTGTTGTTTATTTGACGTTGTTGTTGTTGTTGTTATTGTTGTTATTGTTGTTGTTGTTGTTTATTTGACGTTGTTGTTGTTGTTATTTATTTGACGTTGTTGTTGTTGTTTATTTGACGTTGTTGTTGTTGTTGTTTATTTGACGTTGTTGTTGTTGTTGTTGTGGTTTGTTTGCGTTGTTGTTGTTGTTGTTGTTGTTTATTTGACGTTGTTGTTATTGTTGTTGTTTATTTGACGTTGTTGTTGTTGTTGTTGTTGTTGTTTATTTGACATTGTTGTTATTGTTGTTGTTTATTTGACGTTGTTGTTATTGTTGTTGATGTTGTTGTTTTTTATTTGACGTTGTTGTTGTTCATTTGACGTTGTTGTTATTGTTGTTTATTTGACGTTGTTGTTGTTGTTTATTTGACGTTGTTGTTGTTGTTTATTTGACATTGTTGTTGTTGTTGTTGTTGTTTATTTGACGTTGTTGTTGTTTATTTGACGTTGTTGTTGTTGACGTTGTTGTTGTTATTGTTTATTTGACGTTGTTGTTGTTGTTGTTGTTGTTTATTTGACGTAGTTGTTCTTGACGTATTTGTTGTTGTTGTTTATTTGACGTTTTTGTTGTTGTTGATGTTGTTGTTGTTTTTGTTGTTTATTTGATGTGGTTGTTGTTGTTTATTTGACGTTGTTGTTGTTGCTGTTGTTTATTTGACGTTGTTGTTATTGTTGTTGTTATTGTTGTTTTTGTTGTTGTTTATTTGACGTTGTTCTTGTTGTTGTTGTTTATTTGACGTTGTTGTTGTTGTTGTTTATTTGGCGTTGTTGTTGTTATTTATTTGACGTTGTTGTTGTTGTTGTTGTTTATTTGACATTGTTGTTATTGATGTTGTGGTTTACTTGACGTTGTTGTTGTTGTTGTTTATGTGACGTTGTTGTTGTTGACGTTGTTGTTGTTGTTGTTGTATATTTGACGTTGTTGTTGTTGTTGTTTATTTGACGTTGTTGTTGTTGACGTTGTTGTTGTTATTGTTGTTGTTGTTGTTATTTTTTATTTGACGTTGTTGTTGTTGTTGTTCATTTGACGTTGCTGTTGTTGTTTATTTGACATTGTTGTTGTTGTGGTTTATTTGACGTTGTTGTGGTTGTTGTTCATCTGACGTTGTTGTTGTTGTGTATTTGACGTTATTGTTGTTGTTGACGTTGTTGTTGTTGTTGTTATTTATTTGACGCTATTGTTGTTGTTGTTGTTGTTGTTGTTTATTTGACGTTGTTGTTGTTGTTGTTTGTTTGACGTTGTTGTTGTTTATTTGACGTTGTTGTTGTTATTTATTTGACATTGTTGTTGTTGTTTATTTGACGTTGTTGTTGTTATTTATTTGACGTTGTTGTTGTTGTTGTTGTTTATTTGACATTGTTGTTGTTGTTGTTGTTGTTGTTGTTTATTTGACGATGTTGTTGTTGTTGTTCATTTGACGTTGTTGTTGTTGTTTATTTGACGTTGTTGTTGTTGTTGTTGTTTATTTGACGTTGTTGTTGTTGTTGTTTATTTAACGTTGTTGTTGTTATTTATTTGACGTTGTTGTTGTTGACGTTGTTGTTGTTGTTATTGTTGTTGTTGTTGTTGTTGTTTATTTGACGTTGTTATTGTTGTTGTTGTTGTTTATTTGACGATGTTGTTGTTGTTGTTGTTGTTTATTTGACGTTGTTGTTGTTGTTGTTTATTTGACGTTGTTGTTGTTGTAGTTTATTTGACGTTGTTGTTGTTGTTGTTCATCTGACGTTGTTGTTGTTGTTTATTTAACGTTATTGTTATTGTAAACGTTGTTGTTGTTGTTGTTATTTATTTGACGTTATTGTTGTTGTTGTTGTTGTTGTTGTTTATTTGACGTTGTTGTTGTTGTTGTTGTTGTTTATTTGACGTTGTTGTTGTTGTTGTTGTTTAATTGACATTGTTGTTGTTGTTTATTTGACGTTGTTGTTGTTTATTTGACGTTGTTGTTGTTTATTTGACGTTGTTGTTGTTTATTTGACAATGTTGTTATTGACGTTGTTGTTGTTATTATTTATTTTGACGTATTTGTTGTTGTATATTTGACGTTGTTGTTGTTTATTTGACGTTGTTGTTGTTGTTATTGTTGTTATTGTTGTTGTTGTTGTTGTTGTTTATTTGACGTTGTTGTTGTTGTTTATTTGACGTTGTTGTTGTTATTTATTTGACGTTGTTGTTGTTGTTTATTTGACGTTGTTGTTGTTATTTATTTGACGTTGTTGTTGTTGTTTATTTGACGTTGTTGTTGTTGTTTATTTGACATTGTTGTTGTTGTTGTTGTTGTTGTTTATTTGACGTTGTTGTTGACGTTGTTGTTGTTATTGTTGTTGTTGTTGTTGTTTTTTATTTGACGTTGTTGTTGTTGTTCATTTGACGTTGTTGTTGTTGTTTAGTTGACGTTGTTGTTGTTATTTATTTGACGTTGTTGTTGTTGTTGTTTATTTGACGATGTTGTTGTTGTTGTTGTTGTTTGTTTGACGTTGTTGTTGTTGTTGTTTATTTGACGTTGTTGTTGTTGTTGTTGACGTTGTTGTTGTTGATGTTGTTGTTGTTATTGTTTATTTGATGTATTTGTTGTTGTATATTTGACGTTGTTGTTGTTTATTTGACGTTGTTGTTGTTGTTGTTGTTATTGTTGTTATTATTGTTGTTGTTGTTTATTTAACGTTGTTGTTGTTGTTGTTGTTTATTTGACGTTGTTGTTGTTGTTTATTTGACGTTGTTGTTGTTGTTGTTTATTTGACGTTGTTGTTGTTGTTGTTGTTGTTTGTTTGACGTTGTTGTTGTTGTTGTTGTTGTTTATTTGACGTTGTTGTTATTGTTGTTGTTTATTTGACGTTGTTGTTGTTGTTGTTGTTGTTTATTTGACGTTGTTGTTATTGTTGTTGTTTATTTGACGTTGTTGTTGTTGTTGTTGATGTTGTTGTTTTTTATTTGACGTTGTTGTTGTTCATTTGACGTTGTTGTTATTGTTGTTTATTTGACATTGTTGTTGTTGTTGTTTATTTGACATTGTTGTTGTTGTTTATTTGACATTGTTGTTGTTGTTGTTGTTTATTTGACGTTGTTGTTGTTTATTTGACGTTGTTGTTGTTGACGTTGTTGTTGTTGTTATTGTTTATTTGACGTTGTTGTTGTTGTTGTTGTTGTTGTTGTTTATTTGACGTAGTTGTTGTTGACGTATTTGTTGTTGTTGTTTATTTGACGTTTTTGTTGTTGTTGATGTTGTTGTTGTTTTTGTTGTTTATTTGATGTGGTTGTTGTTGTTTATTTGACGTTGTTGTTGTTGCTGTTGTTTATTTGACGTTGTTGTTATTGTTGTTTTTGTTGTTGTTTATTTGACGTTGTTTTTGTTGTTGTTGTTTATTTGACGTTGTTGTTGTTGTTGTTTATTTGGCATTGTTGTTGTTATTTATTTGACGTTGTTGTTGTTGTTGTTGTTTATTTGACATTGTTGTTATTGATGTTGTGGTTTATTTGACGTTGTTGTTGTTGTTGTTTATGTGACGTTGTTGTTGTTGACGTTGTTGTTGTTGTTGTTGTATATTTGACGTTGTTGTGGTTGTTGTTTATTTGACGTTGTTGTTGTTGACGTTGTTGTTGTTATTGTTGTTGTTGTTGTTATTTTTTATTTGACGTTGTTGTTGTTGTTCATTTGACGTTGTTGTTGTTGTTTATTTGACGTTGTTGTTGTTGTTGTTGTTTATTTGACGTTGTTGTTGTTGTTTATTTGACGTTGTTGTTGTTGTTGTTGTTTGTTTGACGTTGTTGTTGTTGTTTATTTGACGTTGTTGTTGTTGTTGATGTTGTTGTTGTTATTGTTTGTTTGACGTATTTGTTGTTGTATATTTGACGTTGTTGTTGTTTATTTGACGTTGTTGTTGTTATTGTTGTTATTGTTGTTGTTGTTGTTTATTTGACGTTGTTGTTGTTGTTGTTGTTTATTTGACATTGTTGTTGTTGTTGTTGTTTATTTGACGTTGTTGTTGTTGTTGTTGTTGTTTGTTTGACGTTGTTGTTGTTGTTGTTGTTTATTTGACGTTGTTGTTGTTGTTGTTGACGTTGTTGTTGTTGATGTTGTTGTTGTTATTGTTTATTTGACGTATTTGTTGTTGTATATTTCACGTTGTTGTTGTTTATTTGACGTTGTTGTTGTTGTTGTTATTGTTGTTATTGTTGTTGTTGTTGTTTATTTGACGTTGTTGTTGTTGTTGTTTATTTGACGTTGTTGTTGTTGTTTATTTGACGTTGTTGTTGTTGTTGTTTATTTGACGTTGTTGTTGTTGTTGTTGTTTGTTTGACGTTGTTGTTGTTGTTGTTGTTGTTGTTGTTGTTTATTTGACGTTGTTGTTATTGTTGTTGTTTATTTGACGTTGTTGTTGTTGTTTATTTGACGTTGTTGTTATTGTTGTTGTTTATTTGACGTTGTTGTTGTTGTTGTTGATGTTGTTGTTTTTTATTTGACGTTGTTGTTGTTCATTTGACGTTGTTGTTATTGTTGTTTATTTGACGTTGTTGTTGTTGTTGTTTATTTGACGTTGTTGTTGTTGTTTATTTGACATTGTTGTTGTTGTTGTTGTTGTTTATTTGACGTTGTTGTTGTTTATTTGACGTTGTTGTTGTTGACGTTGTTGTTGTTGTTATTGTTTATTTGACGTTGTTGTTGTTGTTGTTGTTGTTTATTCGACGTAGTTGTTGTTGACGTATTTGTTGTTGTTGTTTATTTGACGTTTTTGTTGTTGTTGATGTTGTTGTTGTTTTTGTTGTTTATTTGATGTGGTTGTTGTTGTTTATTTGACGTTGTTGTTGTTGCTGTTGTTTATTTGACGTTGTTGTTATTGTTGTTGTTATTGTTGTTTTTCTTGTTGTTTATTTGACGTTGTTCTTGTTGTTATTGTTTATTTGACGTTGTTGTTGTTGTTGTTTATTTGGCGTTGTTGTTGTTATTTATTTGACGTTGTTGTTGTTGTTGTTGTTGTTTATTTGACATTGTTGTTATTGATGTTGTGGTTTATTTGACGTTGTTGTTGTTGTTGTTTATGTGACGTTGTTGTTGTTGACGTTGTTGTTGTTGTTGTTGTATATTTGACGTTGTTGTTGTTGTTGTTTATTTGACGTTGTTGTTGTTGACGTTGTTGTTGTTATTGTTGTTGTTGTTGTTATTTTTTATTTGACGTTGTTGTTGTTGTTGTTCATTTGACGTTGTTGTTGTTGTTTATTTGACGTTGTTGTTGTTGTTGTTGTTTATTTGACGTTGTTGTTGTTGTTGTTTATTTGACGTTGTTGTTGTTGTTGTTGTTGTTTGTTTGACGTTGTTGTTGTTGTTTATTTGACGTTGTTGTTGTTGTTTATTTGACGTTGTTGTTGTTGTTGACGTTGTTGTTGTTGATGTTGTTGTTGTTATTGTTTATTTGACGTATTTGTTGTTGTATATTTGACGTTGTTGTTGTTTATTTGACGTTGTTGTTGTTATTGTTGTTATTGTTGTTGTTGTTGTTTATTTGACGTTGTTGTTGTTGTTGTTTATTTGACATTGTTGTTGTTGTTGTTGTTTATTTGACGTTGTTGTTGTTGTTGTTTGTTTGACGTTGTTGTTGTTGTTGTTTATTTGACATTGTTGTTGTTGTTGTTGTTTATTTGACGTTGTTGTTGTTGTTGTTGTTGTTTGTTTGACGTTGTTGTTGTTGTTGTTGTTTATTTGACGTTGTTGTTGTTGTTGTTGACGTTGTTGTTGTTGATGTTGTTGTTGTTATTGTTTATTTGACGTATTTGTTGTTGTATATTTGACGTTGTTGTTGTTTATTTGACGTTGTTGTTGTTGTTGTTGTTATTGTTGTTATTGTTGTTGTTGTTGTTTATTTGACGTTGTTGTTGTTGTTGTTTATTTGACGTTGTTGTTGTTGTTTATTTGACGTTGTTGTTGTTGTTGTTGTTTATTTGACGTTGTTGTTGTTGTTGTTGTTTGTTTGACGTTGTTGTTGTTGTTGTTGTTGTTGTTGTTTATTTGACGTTGTTGTTATTGTTGTTGTTTATTTGACGTTGTTGTTGTTGTTGTTGTTGTTGTTTATTTGACGTTGTTGTTATTGTTGTTGTTTATTTGACGTTGTTGTTGTTGTTGATGTTGTTGTTTTTTATTTGACGTTGTTGTTGTTCATTTGACGTTGTTGTTATTGTTGTTTATTTGACGTTGTTGTTGTTGTTGTTTATTTGACGTTGTTGTTGTTGTTTATTTGACATTGTTGTTGTTGTTGTTGTTGTTTATTTGACGTTGTTGTTGTTTATTTGACGTTGTTGTTGTTGACGTTGTTGTTGTTGTTATTGTTTATTTGACGTTGTTGTTGTTGTTGTTGTTGTTTATTCGACGTAGTTGTTGTTGACGTATTTGTTGTTGTTGTTTATTTGACGTTTTTGTTGTTGTTGATGTTGTTGTTGTTTTTGTTGTTTATTTGATGTGGTTGTTGTTGTTTATTTGACGTTGTTGTTGTTGCTGTTGTTTATTTGACGTTGTTGTTATTGTTGTTGTTATTGTTGTTTTTCTTGTTGTTTATTTGACGTTGTTCTTGTTGTTGTTGTTTATTTGACGTTGTTGTTGTTGTTGTTTATTTGGCGTTGTTGTTGTTATTTATTTGACGTTGTTGTTGTTGTTGTTGTTGTTTATTTGACATTGTTGTTATTGATGTTGTGGTTTATTTGACGTTGTTGTTGTTGTTATTTATGTGACATTGTTGTTGTTGACGTTGTTGTTGTTGTTGTATATTTGACGTTGTTGTTGTTGTTGTTTATTTGACGTTGTTGTTGTTGACGTTGTTGTTGTTATTGTTGTTGTTGTTGTTATTTTTTATTTGACGTTGTTGTTGTTGTTGTTCATTTGACGTTGTTGTTGTTGTTTATTTGACGTTGTTGTTGTTGTTGTTGTTTATTTGACGTTGTTGTTGTTGTTGTTTATTTGACGTTGTTGTTGTTGTTGTTGTTGTTTGTTTGACGTTGTTGTTGTTGTTTATTTGACGTTGTTGTTGTTGTTTATTTGACGTTGTTGTTGTTGTTGACGTTGTTGTTGTTGATGTTGTTGTTGTTATTGTTTATTTGACGTATTTGTTGTTGTATATTTGACGTTGTTGTTGTTTATTTGACGTTGTTGTTGTTATTGTTGTTATTGTTGTTGTTGTTGTTTATTTGACGTTGTTGTTGTTGTTGTTTATTTGACATTGTTGTTGTTGTTGTTGTTTATTTGACGTTGTTGTTGTTGTTGTTGTTTGTTTGACGTTGTTGTTGTTGTTGTTTATTTGACGTTGTTGTTGTTGTTGTTGACGTTGTTGTTGTTGATGTTGTTGTTGTTATTGTTTATTTGACGTATTTGTTGTTGTATATTTGACGTTGTTGTTGTTTATTTGACGTTGTTGTTGTTGTTGTTATTGTTGTTATTGTTGTTGTTGTTGTTTATTTGACGTTGTTGTTGTTGTTGTTTATTTGACGTTGTTGTTGTTGTTTATTTGACGTTGTTGTTGTTGTTGTTTATTTGATGTTGTTGTTGTTGTTGTTGTGGTTTGTTTGCGTTGTTGTTGTTGTTGTTGTTGTTTATTTGACGTTGTTGTTATTGTTGTTGTTTATTTGACGTTGTTGTTGTTGTTGTTGTTGTTTATTTGACGTTGTTGTTATTGTTGTTGTTTATTTGACGTTGTTGTTATTGTTGTTGATGTTGTTGTTTTTTATTTGACGTTGTTGTTGTTCATTTGACGTTGTTGTTATTGTTGTTTATTTGACGTTGTTGTTGTTGTTTATTTGACGTTGTTGTTGTTGTTTATTGACATTGTTGTTGTTGTTGTTGTTTATTTGACGTTGTTGTTGTTTATTTGACGTTGTTGTTGTTGACGTTGTTGTTGTTATTGTTTATTTGACGTTGTTGTTGTTGTTGTTGTTTATTTGACGTAGTTGTTGTTGACGTATTTGTTGTTGTTGTTTATTTGACGTTTTTGTTGTTGTTGATGTTGTTGTTGTTTTTGTTGTTTATTTGATGTGGTTGTTGTTGTTTATTTGACGTTGTTGTTGTTGCTGTTGTTTATTTGACGTTGTTGTTATTGTTGTTGTTATTGTTGTTTTTGTTGTTGTTTATTTGACGTTGTTCTTGTTGTTGTTGTTTATTTGACGTTGTTGTTGTTGTTGTTTATTTGGCGTTGTTGTTGTTATTTATTTGACGTTGTTGTTGTTGTTGTTGTTTATTTGACATTGTTGTTATTGATGTTGTGGTTTATTTGACGTTGTTGTTGTTGTTGTTTATGTGACGTTGTTGTTGTTGACGTTGTTGTTGTTGTTGTATATTTGACGTTGTTGTTGTTGTTGTTTATTTGACGTTGTTGTTGTTGACGTTGTTGTTGTTATTGTTGTTGTTGTTATTTTTTATTTGACGTTGTTGTTGTTGTTGTTCATTTGACGTTGTTGTTGTTGTTTATTTGACGTTGTTGTTGTTGTTGTTGTTTATTTGACGTTGTTGTTGTTGTTTATTATTTGACGTTGTTGTTGTTGTTGTTGTTGTTGTTTGTTTGACGTTGTTGTTGTTGTTTATTTGACGTTGTTGTTGTTGTTGTTGACGTTGTTGTTGTTGATGTTGTTGTTGTTATTGTTTATTTGACGTATTTGTTGTTGTATATTTGACGTTGTTGTTGTTTATTTGACGTTGTTGTTGTTATTGTTGTTATTGTTGTTATTGTTGTTGTTGTTGTTTATTTGACGTTGTTGTTGTTGTTGTTGTTTATTTGACATTGTTGTTGTTGTTGTTGTTGTTTATTTGACGTTGTTGTTGTTGTTGTTTATTTGACGTTGTTGTTGTTGTTGTTTGTTTGACGTTGTTGTTGTTGTTGTTTATTTGACGTTGTTGTTATTGTTGTTGTTTATTTGACGTTGTTGTTGTTGTTGTTGTTGTTGTTTATTTGACGTTGTTGTTATTGTTGTTGTTTATTTGACGTTGTTGTTGTTGTTGTTGTTGTTGTTTATTTGACGTTGTTGTTGTTCATTTGACGTTGTTGTTATTGTTGTTTATTTGACGTTGTTGTTGTTGTTGTTTATTTGACGTTGTTGTTGTTGTTTATTTGACATTGTTGTTGTTGTTGTTGTTGTTGTTTATTTGACGTTGTTGTTGTTTATTTGACGTTGTTGTTGTTGACGTTGTTGTTGTTGCTGTTGTTTATTTGACGTTGTTGTTATTGTTGTTGTTATTGTTGTTTTTGTTGTTGTTTATTTGACGTTGTTCTTGTTGTTGTTGTCTATTTGACGTTGTTGTTGTTGTTGTTGATGTTGTTGTTTTTTATTTGACGTTGTTGTTGTTCATTTGACGTTGTTGTTATTGTTGTTTATTTGACGTTGTTGTTGTTGTTGTTTATTTGACGTTGTTGTTGTTGTTTATTTGACATTGTTGTTGTTGTTGTTGTTTATTTGACGTTGTTGTTGTTTATTTGACGTTGTTGTTGTTGACGTTGTTGTTGTTGTTATTGTTTATTTGACGTTGTTGTTGTTGTTGTTGTTGTTTATTTGACGTAGTTGTTGTTGACGTATTTGTTGTTGTTGTTTATTTGACGTTTTTGTTGTTGTTGATGTTGTTGTTGTTTTTGTTGTTTATTTGATGTGGTTGTTGTTGTTTATTTGACGTTGTTGTTGTTGCTGTTGTTTATTTGACGTTGTTGTTATTGTTGTTGATGTTGTTGTTTTTTATTTGACGTTGTTGTTGTTCATTTGACGTTGTTGTTATTGTTGTTTATTTGACGTTGTTGTTGTTGTTTATTTGACGTTGTTGTTGTTGTTTATTGACATTGTTGTTGTTGTTGTTGTTTATTTGACGTTGTTGTTATTTATTTGACGTTGTTGTTGTTGACGTTGTTGTTGTTATTGTTTATTTGACGTTGTTGTTGTTGTTGTTGTTTATTTGACGTAGTTGTTGTTGACGTATTTGTTGTTGTTGTTTATTTGACGTTTTTGTTGTTGTTGATGTTGTTGTTGTTTTTGTTGTTTATTTGATGTGGTTGTTGTTGTTTATTTGACGTTGTTGTTGTTGCTGTTGTTTATTTGACGTTGTTGTTATTGTTGTTGTTATTGTTGTTTTTGTTGTTGTTTATTTGACGTTGTTCTTGTTGTTGTTGTTTATTTGACGTTGTTGTTGTTGTTGTTTATTTGGCGTTGTTGTTGTTATTTATTTGACGTTGTTGTTGTTGTTGTTGTTTATTTGACATTGTTGTTATTGATGTTGTGGTTTATTTGACGTTGTTGTTGTTGTTGTTTATGTGACGTTGTTGTTGTTGACGTTGTTGTTGTTGTTGTATATTTGACGTTGTTGTTGTTGTTGTTTATTTGACGTTGTTGTTGTTGACGTTGTTGTTGTTATTGTTGTTGTTGTTATTTTTTATTTGACGTTGTTGTTGTTGTTGTTCATTTGACGTTGTTGTTGTTGTTTATTTGACGTTGTTGTTGTTGTTGTTGTTTATTTGACGTTGTTGTTGTTGTTTATTATTTGACGTTGTTGTTGTTGTTGTTGTTGTTGTTTGTTTGACGTTGTTGTTGTTGTTTATTTGACGTTGTTGTTGTTGTTGTTGACGTTGTTGTTGTTGATGTTGTTGTTGTTATTGTTTATTTGACGTATTTGTTGTTGTATATTTGACGTTGTTGTTGTTTATTTGACGTTGTTGTTGTTATTGTTGTTATTGTTGTTATTGTTGTTGTTGTTGTTTATTTGACGTTGTTGTTGTTGTTGTTGTTTATTTGACATTGTTGTTGTTGTTGTTGTTGTTTATTTGACGTTGTTGTTGTTGTTGTTTATTTGACGTTGTTGTTGTTGTTGTTTGTTTGACGTTGTTGTTGTTGTTGTTTATTTGACGTTGTTGTTATTGTTGTTGTTTATTTGACGTTGTTGTTGTTGTTGTTGTTGTTGTTTATTTGACGTTGTTGTTATTGTTGTTGTTTATTTGACGTTGTTGTTGTTGTTGTTGTTGTTGTTTATTTGACGTTGTTGTTGTTCATTTGACGTTGTTGTTATTGTTGTTTATTTGACGTTGTTGTTGTTGTTGTTTATTTGACGTTGTTGTTGTTGTTTATTTGACATTGTTGTTGTTGTTGTTGTTGTTGTTTATTTGACGTTGTTGTTGTTTATTTGACGTTGTTGTTGTTGACGTTGTTGTTGTTGCTGTTGTTTATTTGACGTTGTTGTTATTGTTGTTGTTATTGTTGTTTTTGTTGTTGTTTATTTGACGTTGTTCTTGTTGTTGTTGTCTATTTGACGTTGTTGTTGTTGTTGTTGATGTTGTTGTTTTTTATTTGACGTTGTTGTTGTTCATTTGACGTTGTTGTTATTGTTGTTTATTTGACGTTGTTGTTGTTGTTGTTTATTTGACGTTGTTGTTGTTGTTTATTTGACATTGTTGTTGTTGTTGTTGTTTATTTGACGTTGTTGTTGTTTATTTGACGTTGTTGTTGTTGACGTTGTTGTTGTTGTTATTGTTTATTTGACGTTGTTGTTGTTGTTGTTGTTGTTTATTTGACGTAGTTGTTGTTGACGTATTTGTTGTTGTTGTTTATTTGACGTTTTTGTTGTTGTTGATGTTGTTGTTGTTTTTGTTGTTTATTTGATGTGGTTGTTGTTTTTGTTGTTTATTTGATGTGGTTGTTGTTGTTTATTTGACGTTGTTGTTGTTGCTGTTGTTTATTTGACGTTGTTGTTATTGTTGTTTTTGTTGTTGTTTATTTGACGTTGTTCTTGTTGTTGTTGTTTTTTTGACGTTGTTGTTGTTGTTGTTTATTTGGCATTGTTGTTGTTATTTATTTGACGTTGTTGTTGTTGTTGTTGTTTATTTGACATTGTTGTTATTGATGTTGTGGTTTATTTGACGTTGTTGTTGTTGTTGTTTATGTGACGTTGTTGTTGTTGACGTTGTTGTTGTTGTTGTTGTATATTTGACGTTGTTGTGGTTGTTGTTTATTTGACGTTGTTGTTGTTGACGTTGTTGTTGTTATTGTTGTTGTTGTTGTTATTTTTTATTTGACGTTGTTGTTGTTGTTCATTTGACGTTGTTGTTGTTGTTTATTTGACGTTGTTGTTGTTGTTGTTGTTTATTTGACGTTGTTGTTGTTGTTGTTTATTTGACGTTGTTGTTGTTGTTGTTGTTGTTTGTTTGACGTTGTTGTTGTTGTTTATTTGACGTTGTTGTTGTTGTTATTGTTTATTTGACGTATTTGTTGTTGTATATTTGACGTTGTTGTTGTTTATTTGACGTTGTTGTTGTTATTGTTGTTATTGTTGTTGTTGTTGTTTATTTGACGTTGTTGTTGTTGTTGTTGTTTATTTGACATTGTTGTTGTTGTTGTTGTTTATTTGACGTTGTTGTTGTTGTTGTTGTTGTTGTTGTTTGTTTGACGTTGTTGTTGTTGTTGTTGTTTATTTGACGTTGTTGTTGTTGTTGACGTTGTTGTTGTTGATGTTGTTGTTGTTATTGTTTATTTGACGTATTTGTTGTTGTATATTTGACGTTGTTGTTGTTTATTTGACGTTGTTGTTGTTGTTATTGTTGTTATTGTTGTTGTTGTTGTTTATTTGACGTTGTTGTTGTTGTTGTTTATTTGACGTTGTTGTTGTTGTTTATTTGACGTTGTTGTTGTTGTTGTTTATTTGACGTTGTTGTTGTTGTTGTTGTTTGTTTGACGTTGTTGTTGTTGTTGTTGTTGTTGTTTATTTGACGTTATTGTTATTGTTGTTGTTTATTTGACGTTGTTGTTGTTGTTGTTGTTGTTGTTGTTTATTTGATGTTTTTGTTATTGTTGTTGTTTATTTGACGTTGTTGTTGTTGTTGTTGATGTTGTTGTTTTTTATTTGACGTTGTTGTTGTTCATTTGACGTTGTTGTTATTGTTGTTTATTTGACGTTGTTGTTGTTGTTGTTTATTTGACGTTGTTGTTGTTGTTTATTTGACATTGTTGTTGTTGTTGTTGTTGTTGTTTATTTGACGTTGTTGTTGTTTATTTGACGTTGTTGTTGTTGACGTTGTTGTTGTTGTTATTGTTTATTTGACGTTGTTGTTGTTGTTGTTGTTTATTCGACGTAGTTGTTGTTGACGTATTTGTTGTTGTTGGTTATTTGACGTTTTTGTTGTTGTTGATGTTGTTGTTGTTTTTGTTGTTTATTTGATGTGGTTGTTGTTGTTTATTTGACGTTGTTGTTGTTGCTGTTGTTTATTTGACGTTGTTGTTATTGTTGTTGTTATTGTTGTTTTTCTTGTTGTTTATTTGACGTTGTTCTTGTTGTTGTTGTTTATTTGACGTTGTTGTTGTTGTTGTTTATTTGGCGTTGTTGTTGTTATTTATTTGACGTTGTTGTTGTTGTTGTTGTTGTTTATTTGACATTGTTGTTATTGATGTTGTGGTTTATTTGACGTTGTTGTTGTTGTTGTTGTTTATGTGACGTTGTTGTTGTTGACGTTGTTGTTGTTGTTGTTGTATATTTGACGTTGTTGTTGTTGTTGTTTATTTGACGTTGTTGTTGTTGACGTTGTTGTTGTTATTGTTGTTGTTGTTGTTATTTTTTATTTGACGTTGTTGTTGTTGTTGTTCATTTGACGTTGTTGTTGTTGTTTATTTGACGTTGTTGTTGTTGTTGTTGTTTATTTGACGTTGTTGTTGTTTATTTGACGTTGTTGTTGTTGTTGTTGTTGTTTGTTTGACGTTGTTGTTGTTGTTTATTTGACGTTGTTGTTGTTGTTTATTTGACGTTGTTGTTGTTGTTGTTGACGTTGTTGTTGTTGATGTTGTTGTTGTTATTGTTTATTTGACGTATTTGTTGTTGTATATTTGACGTTGTTGTTCTTTATTTGACGTTGTTGTTATTGTTGTTATTGTTGTTGTTGTTGTTTATTTGACGTTGTTGTTGTTGTTGTTTATTTGACATTGTTGTTGTTGTTGTTGTTTATTTGACGTTGTTGTTGTTGTTGTTGTTTGTTTGACGTTGTTGTTGTTGTTGTTGTTTATTTGACGTTGTTGTTGTTGTTGTTGACGTTGTTGTTGTTGATGTTGTTGTTGTTATTGTTTATTTGACGTATTTGTTGTTGTATATTTGACGTTGTTGTTGTTTATTTGACGTTGTTGTTGTTGTTGTTATTGTTGTTATTGTTGTTGTTGTTGTTTATTTGACGTTGTTGTTGTTGTTGTTTATTTGACGTTGTTGTTGTTGTTTATTTGACGTTGTTGTTGTTGTTGTTTATTTGACGTTGTTGTTGTTGTTGTTGTTGTTGTTTGTTTGACGTTGTTGTTGTTGTTGTTGTTGTTGTTTATTTGACGTTGTTGTTATTGTTGTTGTTTATTTGACGTTGTTGTTGTTGTTGTTGTTTATTTGACGTTGTTGTTATTGTTGTTGTTTATTTGACGTTGTTGTTGTTGTTGTTGTTGTTGTTTATTTGACGTTGTTGTTGTTCATTTGACGTTGTTGTTATTGTTGTTTATTTGACGTTGTTGTTGTTGTTGTTTATTTGACGTTGTTGTTGTTGTTTATTTGACATTGTTGTTGTTGTTGTTGTTGTTGTTGTTTATTTGACGTTGTTGTTGTTTATTTGACGTTGTTGTTGTTGACGTTGTTGTTGTTGCTGTTGTTTATTTGACGTTGTTGTTATTGTTGTTGTTATTATTGTTTTTGTTGTTGTTTATTTGACGTTGTTCTTGTTGTTGTTGTCTATTTGACGTTGTTGTTGTTGTTGTTGATGTTGTTGTTTTTTATTTGACGTTGTTGTTGTTCATTTGACGTTGTTGTTATTGTTGTTTATTTGACGTTGTTGTTGTTGTTGTTTATTTGACGTTGTTGTTGTTGTTTATTTGACATTGTTGTTGTTGTTGTTGTTTATTTGACGTTGTTGTTGTTTATTTGACGTTGTTGTTGTTGACGTTGTTGTTGTTGTTATTGTTTATTTGACGTTGTTGTTGTTGTTGTTGTTTATTTGACGTAGTTGTTGTTGACGTATTTGTTGTTGTTGTTTATTTGACGTTTTTGTTGTTGTTGATGTTGTTGTTGTTTTTGTTGTTTATTTGATGTGGTTGTTGTTTTTGTTGTTTATTTGATGTGGTTGTTGTTGTTTATTTGACGTTGTTGTTGTTGCTGTTGTTTATTTGACGTTGTTGTTATTGTTGTTTTTGTTGTTGTTTATTTGACGTTGTTCTTGTTGTTGTTGTTTTTTTGACGTTGTTGTTGTTGTTGTTTATTTGGCATTGTTGTTGTTATTTATTTGACGTTGTTGTTGTTGTTGTTGTTGTTTATTTGACATTGTTGTTATTGATGTTGTGGTTTATTTGACGTTGTTGTTGTTGTTGTTTATGTGACGTTGTTGTTGTTGACGTTGTTGTTGTTGTTGTTGTATATTTGACGTTGTTGTGGTTGTTGTTTATTTGACGTTGTTGTTGTTGACGTTGTTGTTGTTATTGTTGTTGTTGTTGTTATTTTTTATTTGACGTTGTTGTTGTTGTTCATTTGACGTTGTTGTTGTTGTTTATTTGACGTTGTTGTTGTTGTTGTTGTTTATTTGACGTTGTTGTTGTTGTTGTTTATTTGACGTTGTTGTTGTTGTTGTTGTTGTTTGTTTGACGTTGTTGTTGTTGTTTATTTGACGTTGTTGTTGTTGTTGTTGATGTTGTTGTTGTTATTGTTTATTTGACGTATTTGTTGTTGTATATTTGACGTTGTTGTTGTTTATTTGACGTTGTTGTTGTTATTGTTGTTATTGTTGTTGTTGTTGTTTATTTGACGTTGTTGTTGTTGTTGTTGTTTATTTGACATTGTTGTTGTTGTTGTTGTTTATTTGACGTTGTTGTTGTTGTTGTTGTTGTTTGTTTGACGTTGTTGTTGTTGTTGTTGTTTATTTGACGTTGTTGTTGTTGTTGTTGACGTTGTTGTTGTTGATGTTGTTGTTGTTATTGTTTATTTGACGTATTTGTTGTTGTATATTTGACGTTGTTGTTGTTTATTTGACGTTGTTGTTGTTGTTGTTATTGTTGTTATTGTTGTTGTTGTTGTTTATTTGACGTTGTTGTTGTTGTTGTTGTTTATTTGACGTTGTTGTTGTTGTTTATTTGACGTTGTTGTTGTTGTTGTTTATTTGACGTTGTTGTTGTTGTTGTTGTTTGTTTGACGTTGTTGTTGTTGTTGTTGTTGTTGTTTATTTGACGTTGTTGTTATTGTTGTTGTTTATTTGACGTTGTTGTTGTTGTTGTTGTTGTTTATTTGACGTTTTTGTTATTGTTGTTGTTTATTTGACGTTGTTGTTGTTGTTGTTGATGTTGTTGTTTTTTATTTGACGTTGTTGTTGTTCATTTGACGTTGTTGTTATTGTTGTTTATTTGACGTTGTTGTTGTTGTTGTTTATTTGACGTTGTTGTTGTTGTTTATTTGACATTGTTGTTGTTGTTGTTGTTGTTGTTTATTTGACGTTGTTGTTGTTTATTTGACGTTGTTGTTGTTGACGTTGTTGTTGTTGTTATTGTTTATTTGACGTTGTTGTTGTTGTTGTTGTTTATTCGACGTAGTTGTTGTTGAGGTATTTGTTGTTGTTGTTTATTTGACGTTTTTGTTGTTGTTGATAATGTTGTTGTTTTTGTTGTTTATTTGATGTGGTTGTTGTTGTTTATTTGACGTTGTTGTTGTTGCTGTTGTTTATTTGACGTTGTTGTTATTGTTGTTGTTATTGTTGT